>PVJH01023107.1:0-35373 GCA_004026705.1 Nesogale talazaci | reverse complement strand
CAACTGTACTGTGAGGAGTAGAAGCCATTTTCTCTGTCCACCCACTTACCCAACTATGCATGCATCTATTCATCTACCCACCTCCAGAGCTCTCGACTCCACTGAAAACAAACCAGCCCACAGAGCAGGGGCCTTGATTTATTGAGCCGACACCAACCGGTGGCAGCCCCACTTGTCTCCAGGAAGCACTGCTCCCTTGGGTTTCAGAGGCAGTGCCATTCAGAAACAGAGCGCCAGTCTTTCCCTCCAAGACCCTCCGTCAGGTTTTCAGTTAATCGCCAAACCCTTAAGCCCCCAAGGGACATTAACCATCTATCTACCCATTTATCCCCTCACTAACCTATCCTCTTCCCTCTCTTTGTTCATCCAGCCACTTCATTTCTCTCTCCCCATCCACCTGCCCGGCCGCACGAAGAGTCAGCGAGGCCTGTTGGCAGTGGTTTCGAGTTGGACAGCATCTGCCCAGTTGTCAGTTTGAAACCACCGGCAAGTCTGTCGGACACAGACTGGGCGATCTACTCCCATAAAAGTTAGTCTCAGAAACCCACAGGGCGTTGCTGAGTCTGCATTGACTCCCTCGCTGGCATTGGGGTTTTTTTTTAAAGGCACACTTTATCGTCAGCATCATTTTCACCATCTCTTCGGCGGTGTTTAGCAGGGTACCAAGCACTTTTAGGTGCTCGGTGATGATGATAATTTGTTTAAATGCTTCGAAACTCCAATGAAAAGATATCAAAGACATTCTGGAACACCAGGTGAATTCTTCAGCTCAAGTAGTCGTGTGTGTGTGTGTGTGTGTGTGTGTGTGAACTGATGTCATGATCTAAGCCACTAACCTCCCATTTTCTGCCTAATGATACCAATCCCACCCCCAGGAACCTCTCTCTTGTGTTTTAATTATCATCATTCGGAGAAGCTGCTGCTGGCATTTGAGTGATTCCGTGTGATTGTCCCTGGGGTGCTCAGTGTGGGTAACGGATGGTATTTTCTGTGAATCAGCTCTCTCAGTTCTATGAGAGGGCCAGCCTGGGACGAGGCAGCTGTTCCCCTAACTCGGATTTGAGGGCGGAGAGGACTTTGGCCACAGGGTGCTAGCGGAGGGAGATATTTATAAGGTCGCAGGCAGCTCTGGGAAGGCGTGTCAATTTATCAGAGGCGCGGTGACTTCACTTCTTAATTAGCTTCCAGACAGCTTTCCCCGGGAGGGTGGTGGGGCCGTTGAAGCCACTGGCCAAGTCTCGGTGCCGTGGACAGCTGGCAGGAGGGGCGTAAGGGCCAGGGGAGAACGAGTTTTGCTTGCTCGATTGCTGCCCCCTTCTCTGGTTTATTTATTTTGGGATCAGCAAGAGCACCAGTTGTTTAACGGGAAGTAGCCAGTGCGCAGCGGTGGGGAAGGCGCAAGGGCAGCAGGGCCAGGTCACGGCCTGCGCGGGTGCGTGGGAGGTGAGCGGCCTCCTCCGGTCAAAAATACGGGCCCCAGATTCCTGCGTGACTCAGTCCCGTGGGCGTAAGTGTCCAGAGGCCAGCCAGATCGAGACAGTCCATCTGGGGGTGGGTGAGATATCTGTGGGCAGGGGAGAGACCCTCGTTCTCCTCTCCCCTTGGTCCATGAGCTGCCGTTTCAAGTTGGATATGGTGATTCCCTCTCTGGACAGCTGGCTATTTACCGCCAACCTCCCCGCTCTCCCCACCCCTGCGCCCCCAACGGTATATTGAGAGCCTTGAGCCACGCTCACTGGTAAGGGGCCTTGGCTAGGTAGTGAGCGACCCCCGCCGGGGCGTGGCTGTGCTGGTTCTGTCTCCGCTGGCTGCCCAGTTCCCACAGATCCGTTCTGAAACTGGTAGGCGGTGCCTCGGAGCGGCCACGGAAAGCTTGAGTCTCACACAGTAACACAAAGAAGCTTATATTGCGTGTGACTTTTTCATTTCATTTTTCCAGTAGTTAATTTTTACTGTTGCTGACAGAAGTACTGAAGTATGTTATCTCGGAGCAGGAGTCATGCAACTGATCCTTTATCAGATGATTGCAGAAGCACTACCCTGTAAACCCGGAGGCTTGTATGAAATTCCATCATCGCTAAAGAAATAATTACACAAGCTTTGCTTCTTCTATGATCATCAATAATGATGATAGAATCATTCATCCGAGAACAGTGGTTCACAACCTGCTAAATGCCGCAGCCCTCTCACGTTGTGGTGACCCCGCCAACCATAAAATTATTTTCCTTGCTACTTCAGTCCTGTCACTTTGCTCCTGTTATGAACTGGGTGACCCCTGGGAAAGGGTCGTTTGACCCTCAAAGGGGTTGCGACCCACAGGTTAAGAACCGCTGTTCTCGAGGAGTTTGCTACAAGAGCCCACGTGGTGTAGGGGTTAGTTGTTGGGCTTCTAACCCAAAGGACAGCAGTTCAACAGCACCAGTAGCAGCAGCCCCTCGGGAGAACGACGAGGCTTTCGGTGCCTGTGTAGCGTTACAGGCGGGGAAACTCACAAAGGGAGTTCTTGTGAGTTGGCTTCTGCTTGATGGCCATGCCTTTGGAGTTGGGGGGACGCTAGCTCTGATAATGACAGCGATCGTAACGTGTTTGACCCATGTAGGCCCGAGTCTATGATCATCAAGCTATTAAGAACAGATTGCAATGACTGATTATTTATTAGCTACCCCTGTGATAGTTACATAATCTGTTGTCAATTTGAGGATTAAGGAGTGAAAGGGTGGAGTTTCGCCTGTCAATAGGGTCGCCGCTTGATGACCTCATATGGAGATAAATAGTTCTGCGGAGGCCGGACACAGGTCCCCTCCTTGGGACAAGACACTTGGAACTACCCTCGTGCCCTGAGCTGGAGAAACCATGTGGAGAAACCATGCGCCTACCCTCACTGGCTCCCCAAGACTTTGCGCCCGCTGGCCCATGAGCTTCCTGCATTCGGCGTCATTGCCAGTGTTTCGTGAGTCTGACGGGCGCTTTACAGGTTGGTAAAGGACATACGGGCGAACATCGGACATGTGAACTTGGTCTGCACTAGGCTGGGATATTTGTTCAATATTCAGTTGCTCTTGTATACAAACCTCTTTCTTTCTTTTTTTTTTCAAACCTCTTTCTAATACACGTGAGTACCTATGAATTTGTTTCTCTAGTCAACCCAGACTAACGCAATACTCTAACTGTATTATCATTATCAGGGTGCCATGGGCTGTCATCTTCTTGATAAGGAGTAAAGTTGGTTTATTTAATTATATCATCATATCAGCTGCTAATCAAAAGTTGACGCTTTGAATTCAGTTGGTAACGCCCCAGCTGCTAACATCAAGCCCGGTGGTTTAAGCCCACTAGCTCCTCGGCTGAAGAAAGCTGAGGCTGTCTGCTCCTGAAAAGATTTACCTGGGAAAATCTGCCGCAGGTCCACTCTGTCCTGTCAGGTCACTATGAGTTGGAAGTGTCTTGATGGCAATTAAAAAATAATTGTGAATTTTATATTATTATAATCTGATTAGTAATTAAGCTATAATCAGTCTAGCCATCTAGCCATCAGTGTAGTATTTCACACAGCTTGGCAGAGACAGGAGTTGGCACCCACGTCAGCTTAGCACCAAACCATTGTCACCCTGCAGTATCCCTGACCAGGTCACAAGAGCTGAGGTGCAGAATTGAGGACAGCCAGATTTTGGAAGGGCGGGGGGGAGGGAGAGATCATGTGAAGCCGGAAGTCTGCATCCTACAAGAGTGATCACGGGCACCTGGATTGGGTTCATGTACAGTCCCTGGAGAGAGACCGAGTTAATGTGGGTGCTATAAGGAGGGAGCAGAGAACATGCTAGAAGAACGCCCTCAGCATCTCCATGAACCTTGGTTCTCACCTCCCCATCCCCCTGCCTTCTCGGGAGACTCGGTACATGTGGTAGCAGGAAACAGGGGAACAGCCCTGGGATGGCTTCTACCATTGGCTGCATATCAACTTTTGGTGGGTGGATTTATGGACACCCCATAAATCATGCCCCTCCATATATATCCCTCTGTATGTAGTCTTGTTCGTATAGAGTTTACACTGTGACCAGAATTCTGTGGAAATGGCATCAGATAGTTCCAGGAAGGAAAAAAAACTCTTAAGACCTGATGATGTCTTGTTCCATGTTTTGGGAAACCTGGACCACCAAGTTAGATATCTGTCTAGGTCAGGGGTGGAGAACCTCTCTTCTCAAAAAGTCATTGGGATATAACATCGTTAGTGGGCCATGCAAAATTATCGATCTAAAAATAAGCCTGCTATCTTTGGCCAAACCTTTAATGAGCTCACCCTAATGTGATGCACCTGAACTATGCTGCTGGTGTGGAACATTGAAAATCCTCCAGACTGCCAAAAGAACATATCTGTCTTGGAAGAAGGTCAACCAGAGTAGCCCCGAGAGACCACGGGCAGTGTCAGACACGAAATAACAACAAAAATGTGTAACTGATCAAGGAGTCAGGAGGGCGGCGGAAAGGGGGGAAAGAGGAGCTGATGCCAAGGGCTCAAGTAGAAAGAAAATGCTTTGGAAAGGCTGATGGCAACAGCTATACTCGTGTGCTTAATACGATTGATTGATGGATTGTTCTAAGATTTGTAAGGGCCCCCCAAATAAAATGATTCCTAAAAAGAAGCCCCCTCCCCCTCAAAAGGAAGTCTCCTTACAAGCAAGGATGGTGAGACTTAGTCTCACATATTCTGGACACTGTCAGGAAAGAGAGGCCCTGGGCGAGGGCAGTAGAAGAGGAAGTCCTTGACGAGGTGGGTTGACCTTGTGGCTGCAGCAGTGACTCAGACATCAGAGAGTGAGGAGGGGGTACAGGACCCCACAGTGTCTCATTCTGTGAGGTACTGGGCTGCTGTGAGCTGGACCCAGCATGGCGGCGTCCCGTGACAAATGTGCTTGACACTACAGATGTATGTATGTATGCATGGATTGTGATAAGAATTGTGTTTGTCCCTAATAAATTATTTTAAAACCCTCTCTCTTATACATTTATGAGTTTCTGTGGATTTGTGTCTCTAGTTTACCCAGACTAACACAGGGGTGCCATGGGGCTTGTTGGAGCAGTCCTGTGATAGATTAGTGATGCCTGCCACAAACACTGGTAGGAGGTGTGACCATGTGCTTCCACACATATACCAGCCCTGTCCACATCCTTCACTAGCCTATGAAAAGCCTCCACACCTTTGCTTACTTTTGTTTATTCGTCAGACACCTCCCTTTCCCATCTTTAAGTTACACACACACACACACACACACACACACATGCACACATGCACACACATCGTGGAGACAACTTCTCCATGAAACCAGCTCTTGACTTGCCCACGTATAAGTCCTGTGTCCTAATGGCCCTTCATCTGGTCCTACATTACGGCATCTGGCACTTTGATCCTGTTCCAGTGTCCCCCTCCCTGGCTGCTCCACTGTGCTCAAGAGAAGCTAATGGGCCAGCTTCCTCTTGGTGCAGTCAAGTGTCCCGGATGCAGCGTCCAATCTGGAGGCAGAGCTTGCAGAACTGGAAAAGTACTTCTCACTTAGAAACCTGAGCTCAGAGCTGAGCCCCGGTGGCATAGTGCTTGTGTGTGGGACTTCAGCTCACAGGGTTGGCGGTTCAAATCCAGCACCAGCTCTCCAGGAGCAAGGCTGGGCTTCCTACTCACACCAGGGCAGTGATGCCCCCCCCCAAAAAAAAAAGAAACCTGAGCTCACAAGCAAAGGGCGGTGTGCTTTTGAAGCAGGAGGAAAATGTTGTGAGAGGTGTGGTTTGGAGATGGGGTGGGACTCTGACGATGGGGTGAGGACTGGTTGGATCGTTCCCCTGTTCTCTTGGTGGAGGGTGCCTCTGCCTTCTGCAGGAGACGATGAAGAAGGACCTTTGTGACTCTCAGAGCTTCAGGGCTGACGTGACTGAGTAGGAAGGTGGGAGAGGAAGAGAGTTATTGATAAGGAGTCCCACCAGAGATCTCCCATGAATACTTGAGACAACTTTGGGGTGGGCCTGTGGTCTTACAGGCACCCATGGGGTGGGGGGTGGGGTGGTCAGAACGTTTTCATCATGTATCTGCAGCGAAAAGAGATCCCCTGTGTACCTGCTGGCCATCTGGTGAGGCCTGGGAAGCTGTGGTGTGCAGTCCTGTCCTCCTGGAGACTGGCCTGGAGGTACAGGGAGTGGGTCTATCGTGTTCATCAGGGTCTCCTCGGAGAGCACAGTTCCCGGTGCGTAGTAGGCGCTGAGCAGCAGTTTGTGGAATCAGTGTTGGGGGTGATGGCGGTGGTGAAGGTTGGGGGAGGGGAGGATGTAGAGGGGTGTGCTTTCTCATGTCCCCATCTCCGATCCTTTTGAGCTCCAGCTCTGTGCTGGCCCTAGTCCCACACCTCAGAGATTCCGAGTCCAGTGTGAGCCCGTTGGCCTGGGCAGGGCTGGCCCTCTGCTTTTGGCTCCTGTTTTCCAGTCTGAGTGCACAGGTCAGGCCTTGCTTGGGTGAGTTTTAATGGAGGAAAACTGAACTCAAGTACCTCTCCCAGCTTGGGGTGGGGGAGGGGAGTCCAAAGCCCCCGACTCGGTGGATCTTTCTCCACTCTTGCTCCTTGACTTGTTGGTTTTCCTGTGACTGGATCTCTTCCAGCAGCCTCTGCAGCACCAGGGGCTGGGCCCAGACTGACATAACAAGTTAAGCGTCAGGACCAGGGCCAGAAGCTGTGTGCCTGTGCAGCCTTCTCCATGTGCCACACCCTCCAGCTTCCCCACAGGCCAAAGCCGCCCCTGATGGCTGCCACCACGGCTTCCCCAGTCATCACCCCTGTCACTGCCTACATCGCTCTCTCCCTCCATCTCCCGGGCTCATTCCCTCCAGTCTCACTTGTCCTCGCTCTTCCTTGCTCTTTCTTTCCCCGCAGCGGATGGACAAAACCCAGGCGAGCAGGAGGCTGGCCAGGGCCTGAGAGAACAGCCTCCCTTCCGACCACACCTTCCGTTCTTGTTTCCCTTATCCCTCCACAGCCCGTTGTGTGAACACAAAGTCAGCCTGAACCTGTTTGTGGTTCTGCATCAGCTCGATTCTACGCCCGCTGCTTTAAAGGTCTCGGCATTTGCACCCCACCCAGGGGAGGCCGTGATGGATGGTTCTGAGCTGCTGTGAAGTCAGTCCCATGACTCCATGCATGGAGAGAGGACTCTTGTGAACCAGATGGCTTCTAGCGGCTGATTTTCAGAAGGGCCACAGCAGGCCTTTCTTCCTGGTGTCTTAGTCTGGATGTTCCTCTGGAACCTGCCCAGTATCACAGCGGCATGAAGCCTTCACCGGCAGGCCGTGGGAGCTGTTCGAGAGCTGCAGTGAATGAAACTGTGATCTCCTGGCTGGACGGGGAGCATGTCAGCTCTGAGCCACCGGTGCCCCCGCCCAGGGACCATGCTGGGTGTTAAGGATCTTGTGTGCTCCGACTCAGCTCACCTCTGTCACCCCTTCCTTCCTGTAACCTCACTTAAGAGTTCTGCTTGCCCTATGCTGCTCTGAGATTTGTTGACCTCCAGAGAGAAATAATATCATTCTTACTTGAAGCCAGTGGTTCTCAACCTGTGAGTCTTGACCCCTTTGGGGACTGAAGAACCCTTTCACAGCGGTCACCTAAGACCATCAGAAAACACACAAATATTTCACAATATGTAATGGCATATTGCTTTGTGATTAATCACTATGCTTTATCTTTAATGATGTCCAATTTTTAACAAGGAAAATGTAGCCTACATATCAGATATTTTCATGACGATTCATAACAATAGCAAAATGACTGTTATTAAGCAGTAACAAAAATAATTTGATGGTTGTGGGCGGGGTCACCACACCATGAGGAACTGTATTTGTTTTGTTTTGTTTGGGGGGGCATCACTGCTCTCTGGTGGTGGGAGTAGGAGGCCCAGCCTTGCTGCTGGATTTGAACCTCCAACCCAGTGGGCCGCAGTCCTGCACACAGCCATTACACCACTGGGGCTCAGCCCAAGAAACTGTGTTAAAGGGTCCTGGCATTAGGAAGGCATTAAACCATGGCTTTAAGCAAATTAGGCATCCATCGAACATAGGTGGACTGGATAAGATCCTGGATTTGACATCAAACCTGTTAAAGTCAAGGCTAGACCTAGGTCCTCCTAACCAGGACCAAGAATACTTCTTCACGTACAGGGGCGCAGAAACGAAAGGAAAAGCTTGAAGGAGCTGTTCAAAGCACCCGCATGTCTTCCATGCTGTTCCCTTTGTAACACATGTCCCCTATGTTTCTTTTGCTAGCCCTTTCCACGCTGTGCTTGTCATCATCCCGTCACGACCACGACTGGAAGATACAGAGGCAATGACTGAACCTACCTGCTCTTGCGATAGCCGACGCTGTCTACAGTCATCCACTCGCTAGAAGGTTGGTGGTTTGAGGTCACCCAGCAGTGCCATGAAGAAATGGCTCGTGGTCTGCCTCTTTCATAACCATCCAGGAAAACCCCACAGAGTGCTTCCACCTGTGGGTGCCATGGGCTGGCAATGACCACAGGTTTGCACCCATGGGTGCATGATCTTAGGAAGAAACAATCTGAATAGGGAGGGAGGAGTGGCTGATTGTCTGGTGAGGTGGGGGAAGGCTTCCAAGCAGAGGTGACTTGGAAATTGGCATTTCTGACAAAACCATGATAGTGTGTCCTGCTTGGCATGGCTGGTCTTGGGGCAGGCAAGGCAGAAGAACCAGGTTGGAGCCACCGGGAGAGTTTAGGCTCCTCTCCCTCTAGAGGCTTTCATGAGAAGAGCAGGAGCAGGCCGGGAGCCACTGACTGACAGGGACCACCCTAAGCTGTGAGCGCTTGACGTTCAGCCCACGTGACAGAGGACCTGTCAATCTCACTTAGTTTTAGTGGATGTAATCTCAACCCTGACACTCGGCTCTGCCTAGGGGGCCAAAGTTGAATGGAAACGTAACGGAGACATCTGCCAACTTTCTGAGAACCCCCCCTCTCCCCTCAGTATCCCCAGGGCTTGTAAGTCTGTCTGAAATCCGGAAGCGATCTTCAACTGTGAAGTAGGCGATCTAAATTCAGAAGAAGCATGGGCCATCAGGGCAAAGGAGTTGGACACTCTGGATTTTAAAGGCAAAGAAAGAATGTGCAGTATATAGTTTGTGGCAAACTGTTTTCTATTGATGGCATGTTGTGATGGAATAACTTCAGATGTCCTGGGTTAAATAAAAACATCACTAAAATTAAATCCCACCTGTTTTCCCATCGCTACCATTTTTTAAGACCATGGCTGCCAACCAAAGAGGCCCAGTTGTCATCCAGGGGAACAGCAGCGGTTCAGGATGGGCTCCATGGGCTCATCAATGGCTGTGATCCTTCATGAGTGGATCCCAGGGCCTGTTTCCCAAGAAGCCTGATGGGGGGCGGGGGGAGGGGATGTTTCAAACCTAGCCCCATGGCGCCAAGTTTTCAACCAGCAGTTGTACCCTAACCCCATGCTCCAACCTGGACCTTCCAGTGCCTTCTAGCTCATATGCATGATTGCCTTCTCTTTCTTTTTTCTTTCACTTTATTTATTTTTAAGTCACTTTATTGGGGGCTCATACAACTCTTATCACCATCCATCCCTTGTGTCAAGCACATTCGTACATTTGTTGCCATCATCATTCTCAAAACATTTGCTTTCTACTTGAGCCCTTGATAACAGCTCTTCATTTTCCCTCCTCCCTGTCAGCCCCCCCCCCACCTTCACAAACCCTTGATAATTTATAAATTATTGTTTTGTCATGTCTTACACTGTCCGACATCTCCCTTCACCCACTCTTCTGTTCATCCCTCGGGGAGTGGGGGCGCTATATGTAGATCCTTGTGATCTGTTCCCCCTTTCTTCCCTACCTTCCCCTCCCCTTCCTGGTATCGCTCCTCTCATTATTGGTCCTGAGGGGATTCCCTGTGGTACAGTTCCTATGTGTACCAGTGTACATTCTCTAGGCTAGCCAGATTTGCAAGGTAGAATTCGGATCATAATAATGAATTCATTAAAGAACCAGAGGAAAGTTGTCTGTTTCATCGGTGCTACACTGCACCCTATCTCATCTTCTCCCCACCACCCTTCTGTAAGGGGATGATCAGATGCCTACAGATGGGCTTTGGGTCCCCACTCCCACTCCCCCTCCTCCACAATGATAGGATTTGTTTGCCTTCTGTTTCTATAGGACACAGTGCCGACCATTCATTAACAACTGGAAACCCCAGGCACTCACACTTTGAAAGGCCCATCCAATGACTGATGTGGGCAGTCAGGATCCCGCTCTGAGGAATTCTGCTCTAGAAACATCCCTGTGGCTTTAGTGGAGACTGGGTGGGTGGGTCTGGGTCACCTGGGTGCAACAGATATCATTGGTCTTGGGACCACTTCTTTCAGGAGAGACAATGTCTTCCAAGCAATTCCTTTCAAGACAGTGCCTTCTGAAATGCCTGCTCCTAGCCGGTGGACCTGGGGCTGTCACTCAGCTTAGTGAAGGAGCATGTAAGTGCTGGCCAGAGCTCTAAGTAGTGTGTGTCTCGTGTGTGTGTGTGTGTGTGTGTGTGTGTGTGTGAGAGAGAGAGAGAGAGAGAGAGAGAGAGAGAGAGAGAGAGAGAGAGAGAGAGAATAGGAGCATCGCCAGCTTTTCTGGATGCCACCTCCTGGAGATGAGTCTTGTGCCCACTGTGGAGACCCCAGGAAAAACACACACACACACACACACACACACAGCATCCCCCTATCCCCGCCACAAAAAATAGCTTAGCTAGGGCAGGGCCCTGTAGCTATTCCTTCCAGCATGAGCACCAGGAGTCAACGGGCAAGTCTCCACGCCGAGGGAGGCGTTTTCTTTGTCACGGGTCGCCCTTTCTCCAATCAATTTTTGTTCCCGTTTATGCCGATGGTGCAGACCCAACAGTGGGAAAACCATGGCCACTCTCAAGACCTCTTTTCAGGAAAATGAGCTGTATCTGGAGCAGGCACCTGTCCATGGTCAAACTGGTTCTAGTACTCCTCCCTGCCCCCCCTCCCCACTAAAGCTGACACCCTCCGGCGGGGCCGGGCCACGGCCCTGCTTACCTTAACGATGTCTTCGTTAATGTTCTTGGGGTCTCGGTTGACCAGGTTGATCTCTTTGCAGTGGATGTCCTTGACGATCTGGGCTTCGAGGTCGAGGTCCGTGTGCTCCTCGGCCATCATCGCGGGGCTGGGTGGACCCACCCAAGGGGATCCTTGCGCGCCTGGCCCACCGGGCTGCACCGGTGGCGTAGAGAGACCAGCTCTGTGTCCCCAGTTCAGACTTGTGCCCCTGCTGGCTAAATAGGCCCCACCCCGCATGCCGGCTGACAGCTGTCCCACATAACTCCAGCCTGCCTCTTGTTACAGCCTCTCGTGGCAGGCCTCCAAGCTAAAATTAAGACTGGACTTCTACGGGAAGGCCGCACACCCCTTCAAGGAGGCCACTGGGCACCCGGCCGGGAGCCCAGCTTTGGGAGCTGGTGCTGGAATGCGCCCTATGGGGGCCAGGGAGAGGGGCTTAGGCGAGCTTGGTCCCGAGCTGGCCCTCTCGCTAGCTCTGTGACATTGGGCACAACGTGCCCATCTTTAAAATGGGGCCCAATGATCAGCTGCCAGGGGGCCCCGTGTAACTCAGTAGGAGGGAGGAAGCCAGGTCTCATCTGAAAGGGCTTTGGCACTGAAAAACATGCTCTGTCCTATAGTCGGGAGGGTTGGCTTGACCAGAGGGGCACCCCCAACTGAGGTAACCCATGGTCTCACCTCTCCAAGAAGAGAATTCTTAGCAAAGTTGATTATCCATGTTCACTATAGAACAATAGGTGGTACAGCTAGTTATAAAGGGCTTCAATGCCCCTTAAACGTGGCTTAGGTGACAATACAAATTCGAGCAGGTGCCCTAAAAATTGGCTATGCCCTGGACTGCCATTCACAAGGTTCACAATCCCAAACCGTCCACTGCCCCCCAGGAGAAAGACTTCCTACTGTGGTAGAGAGTGACAGTCTTGAAACGGGCAGGGTTCTGGAGGTCCAGTAGGAATGGGCCTAGCCTCGATGGCTCTGAGGTTTTAATATGAATATCACCAACAAAATTGTTTCGTATGGTTTTCAACGTCGCAGAGCAACATGCTTTGTCATGGAGTGGAACTCTTTTTCTGGCTTTCCCCTCTCCCTCTTCATCACCGCTTTGTTCAGAGAAGACGTAGCCAGCCCTGTAGGTTCACGACCAAATTTCCACAGCGTGGTAGCGGAGAGACTACAAAAATGGACAAAATCAGTGTCTGCTAAAATGCTGGCCACAACGGAGGTGCCAGTGGTGTGTGCAGACAAAGCCACGTGACCAGAAATGTCCCTGTAATTGGGGAAGGGTGACAACAACTCTGATGGCAGGTTCAGAATGTGTATTAGCATAGAATTCCATCCAGCCTCGTGGGGCTATGGACGCATGTAAGCTGAGCTTAGGGAAACAAAATACTTTTACTGCTATAACTATATAGAAATCCCCCCAAACTCTATTTTATTCTGAGTTACTACAGATATATCATGTTGAATCACATCATTCCATAGTTCAATCACATCAAGCAGTATTGGACAATTGCTGCCACAACCTGTTTCCAAACATTCTTTCCTTTCTTGAACTGCTGATATGAGTTCTCTTTTCCCCTACCACTGCTACCACAGTACCCCACAGAAACCCTTAACTGCCAGCTGTCCCTAGAGCTTCATCAATCCTGCTTTTCATATTCTGAAAAACAGAAAAACAGAGCAAAAACTTAAGGGAGTTATTTTTGTTAAAAAGCAATGCTTTTCTGTTGAAATGCTGCACAACCGTTTTATAGGCAGTCATTTTGGTGTCACCCCTGCAGGACCAGTGGATTCTTTCATGGGGTCCTTCTGGCCACAGTCTCTAACTCCCACCAGATGACCTTTCCTTCCAGGGATCTGGTAACCAGTTGGGGGAAGATTCTGATAGGATTCACCGATGTGTGACTGTGACCAGGGTTCCCCGGAGTGTGATTCTGCTTTGTATTACATGGGCCCTCTGAGAACAATAGGAGAGGTGGAGTGGGGTATTCTCTGAACCTGAGATCCCTGTTCAGGGAATTTCCTGGATTCAGAAGACAACTAGCTATACCATTCGAAGAGCAGCAGCAGAACCAGGAACCAGGGCACTGAACAGCGTGATGAACTTCCCAATCCACAGAACAAGTGAAGCAGAGTGCTTTTGTGCAAAAGCTTGTCCTGTGGAGTGGGGTGCCTCTGAGCACTTAATTGGAGAATCTGGGCTTGTTGACTCATGTGTGTAGAGCTGTATATAGACCTCTCCCATGGATCAGATGAAATATATGCATCAAGGGGTAGCTGCTCACTTGTCCTTCACCTTCTTCCAACTGAACAACAGCTTGAGGTTCTGGCAGTGTGAAGGACAAAGATTTTGAAGAGATGAGGTGAAGACTAGTTTCCTCTCACCTAGCGCAACCTTCAGAGACAGTTCAGAACTGCTGCTGGCTGCCTGGTGTCCCCAGGCATCCGGCTCCCACCTTTCTGTTCTGCTCACCTCAGTGCCACGTCTTCGGAAGAAGGTGGCTTCTGCTGCTCCAGCCATTGTGTCTGCATCTAGAAAAGAAAAAAATGGGTGAGGGCAGGAAAAGGCATCCCCCAGCCCAATCTCCATTGGAACCTATTCCCAGATGTCCTACCCAGAAATCTCTGTGTGCCCTTCAAACCACCTCTCCAGGAGGCTAGACCATCTAGCTATTTATCTGAGAAAATGGTCAGTCCCCCACGATGTCACCACTGATTAAGGGTAAGTGGTTTTCAAAAATTGTCTTTGTGTCACTCTGCAGCTGGGTGACTCAGGATGGCTGTCAGTATAGAACTCAGCTCCACGGGGCTTTCCAAGTCAGGTTTGTTTGTTAGTAGATCGTCAAGCCTTTCTTTCAAGCCACCTCTGTGGGGACTTGGACCTCCAGCCTTCCAGTTAGCTGTTGAGGAAGAATGTTGGAAAGTGTGGATGCTGTTTTGAGGACTAAGGTGTGTCTGACCCAAGCCATGGTATTTTCCATTGCCTCCCTGCATGTGAAAGTTGGACATTGAATAAAGAAGACTGAAGAAGAATGAATCCATTTGCATTTTGGTGCTGGAGAAAATATTGAAAGTACCACGGACTGCTAAAAGGACAGACCAATCTATCTTGGAAGAAGTATGGCCAGAGTGCTCCTTAGGGGGAAGAAGGTGGGGGGGGACTTTGTCTTATATGCTTTGAGCATATTGTCAGGTGAGACTGGTTCCTGGAGAAGGATATATTATGTGGTGAAGTATAGGGGCAGTGAAAAAGAGGAAGGCCCTTGATGGAATGGTTTCACACCAGGACTGCAACACCTGTGGGCTCAAGCCCAGGAACGATGGTGGGGATGGCGCCAGATTCACAATGTTTCCTTCTGCTGTGCATGAGGTTGCTGTGAGTCAGGAGTGCACGGATGGCACCCAACCACCACAACAGAGAAGAGCAGGACTGGGCTCCGTGACTCTCAAGGTTGGGCCAAGAAAGGGATACAACTTCCTGACTCTCTCCACCTCTCCAGATGCTTGTTTATGAGGAAGTTTCAAAGGGAGAGACCATATAGCAAAGACCTGAGGTCCCTTGCTGCAGCCGACATGGATGCTCAGATGTGTGAATGATGGAGGTATTAGATAATTCCAGCCTCAGTCTACAAACGACTCCTACTTTTTAGGTCTTCGATGCCCAACCATTGTGGAGACACACCTGCCACCTCTGTGCCCTGGCTAATTGCATATCTAACCCGCAGAGCCCATGAGTATCGTATTCTTTTATGTCATTGAATTTTGGAATTGTTTATTGTCATCATGGTAACTGTGAAAAGGGGTGATCACAGGCATAACAACCTGGCACTGGATGTGGGAAACGGAAGTCAGCTCATTGGTTGAGTTTAAAAGCCCATTGTCTCTATCTGGACAAGGGACTGGGACAGGCCTGGGATCCATGCTCTGAGTTTGAGAGAAAGCAGAGCCCAGTGCTGAGCAGAGGAGTCCATGGGAGTTTTCTGGAGGCACTTTGGAAAGTGGCACCTGAGCTGGGCAGAAGGTGGTTGGAATCAGGCAGAGTAGAAAGGGCCAGAGGCAGAGAACAAGCTGCTGCTCAGTTCCCCGTGACCATCCTGTTTTCAAAGACAATGCTGTGGAAAGACCACTTCACTCAAACACCTCTGGTCTCGACATCTTTTCTGAGCCCCATGACTGATTGTCTATATGGCCCAAAGCCCATTCCTCTTCACCTCTGAGTCTCAGTTTTTCCCTCATCTGTCAAATGAGGATGATGACACCTGCCAATACTCTTCATGCAGTGACTCTGTACCTCGAGCAGGAGTCCTCATGCATCCATGGAGAAAATGTTGGAAAAACAAGTTGAACAAACCAGCCGTGGAGTGGTACTTCCGATGAGAACATGGAATGAAGGAGGGAGACACTTCCCCAAACATTCTCTGTGCCTGGAGTTTCCAGGAGGACGCTGTGTTCTTCTCTCAAAGCACATCTGTTGTTGCTCGGCTTGCCAGGAGAGAACAAAAAAGCTTTGAAAATGGGATCTGCGGGAGGAAATGTATTTGTGGAGTGTCAAAAGGGAAAGAAAGGGCAAAAGAAAAGATTGCTCAGGTCAGCACACTGAGAGCGTCTCAACGGCATGATGGGAAGATTCAGCTCATGGTCTAATGCTGGTCTGACCTTAACCAATAAGATCAGCTATTTGTGCTGAAGTTCCAGAGGCAGATCAGACTGCACAGAGGACATCAGTGTGTGTCTTCCCAGGAGTCCCAAGTGTAGGGGAAACGTCCATGTTCTGCCTGACTTTCAGGCTCCCCATTCAGAAGACAAAGCAGAGAACACCCACGTTGGAAGGGGCCCATTCAACAGATAAAGAGAGGATGCCAAGAGTTTTGCTCAGTGGGGGGAGAACTTGGGGTTTGAAGACAGAAGAACAGAGAGTAAATGGCCTTGTGCTCGTGAGCCAATGACTTTTCTCATCCCTGTACCAAGGACAGGAACTCCATCTCTCACTGTCAGGAGAGATTTTGAAGACAGGGATGCTTTCCAATGCAGATCTGGTCATCTAGAGATGGCTCATTTTAGGGGGTGACTGTCCTGCCCCAGACTGCCCTGTTTAGAGCACACTTGCAGCCACTTTTGGGCTCCATGCTTTCTTCCAGAGACATCTTGGGAAACCAGAGTCTACCTTTGGAGAGTGAGTAATACCACTCAGGAGGTTAAAATACGTCTTGTGAGGCACAAAACAATTTGGGCTCAGAGAAGAGAAGACTCCGGAGTGGGCACAAAAGGACTGCGCTCTGAAAGTCAAGTCTCTGAAGGCGGAAGGGATGCAATTTCTTTCTTCTAGCTGCGACTTATGAACTGGTGTGGGACTGGTTATCTTTGCTTCACTCCCTCCATTGACACATAGTGGGCCTTCACGGATACCTGGTAAGTTTCCAGACAAAGGTTCAAGGAAGATGTATGTAGTAGGTTGCTTCCGATTAGGGTGGGTTCCTGAGACCAGAAGTCCTAAGGCCCAGTAAAAGTGAATCAAGGGTTGGAGGAATGGCAGGATAGGAGAAATTTCTAGAAAGGGCTAGATAGTCCATCTTTTAGGCAGGACTGGTATGTTAGTCTGGGTACACTAGAGAAACAAATTCATAAGCACACATATGTATATAAGAGAGTTTTATATAAAGGTAATTGTACTTTAAGAAAACATCACAACCCAGTCCAGTCCAAGGCCATAAGTCTGCTATTAGCCCATATGTCTGATGCCAGTCAATAAAGCCCTCTCCAGACTCATGAAACACATGCAATGAAGCCAAATGCAGAATGATCACAGGCCAGTTGGATAGAAAGTCTCTGGATCCGGTGGTGTTGTGAGCATCGCAGCACTGGCAGGGGTCGCTCTGTGGCTTCTCTGGCTTGAGAGGTCTGGTTGCCTCCATGTGGCTTGTCTGGCTCAGGGTGCTATGGCAGTTCCCTGTGTCTTGTCAGCTGCAATATCTCCTAGGGAAGTCAACAGAGAGAGGTAGGTTCTCCAAAGAAGAAATACCAGATTTCCCAGAATTCTTAGGAGAAGGTCACAAAGAGACCTCATTGTCTAGGATCTGATTAACAGGCTAGACTCCATTCCTACACACTTAATCTTTAAATCGACAATTATACACAACTGGCTTTCAGGGGCTTTTGTTTGTATGTTTTTAAATACTGAGAATGGAAAACAGGGACCCTAGATAAGCCAAAAGTACCCATCCATACAATGGAGTATTAGTCATCCATTAAAACCTTCTGATGTGTGACACAGGGTGACATGAATAAGCCTTAGAATGATTTTGGGAAGCTAAAGAAGCCAGACGCAAAAGGGCACACATGTATAATCTTGTGTGTGTGGAAGAGTTAGATGAGATCCTTCTATAGGGACAGGAAATAGACCAGTGGTTCTGAAGCATGTTAGAGGGGAGGGGAGGGGAGGGAATTATTGCACAGTGGGTGCTGTGTCTGTTCGAAGGGATAAGGATGTTCTGGAAACATGGTGATCATGATCACACTACATTTTAATATACACTTTTTTTTTGTTTGGGTTTTTGGTTTTTTTTTTTTTTTGGCATCACTGCCCTTAGGTGGTGGGAGTAGGAGGCCCAGCCTTTGCTCCGTGGAGCTGGAATCGAACCTCCATCCCAGTGGGCCACAGTCCTGCGCAGAACCACTACGCCACCAGGGCTCAGCCTTTAATATACACTTACAATGGCTAAGAGGGTGGGTTTCACCGCAGTCCAACCTAAAAAGCATTATTAAGAACTGAAAGCCAGAGACACCAGATCAACCAAGTCTATGCCATCTTTACAACCCTGAAGATGCAGGCTCAGACAGCAGGCCCGGTTTCAGACTTTGTAAGTCTACAGTCTGTCAGGATGACTCACTGGGTCCTCGTAGCCCAGTCAGAATCAGGGTCGATGCTTCCTGAAGGGGCAGACTGTGTTTCTGTATAACAGCAGACAAACACATGTGTCATCCAGCCCTAAGTGGGACATGAGGGTCTGACTGATGTATGTACCACACGAGTGACCAAGGAACTGATCCTGAGAAGGCTCAGCTCACATGAAATATCTGGTGTGTATATGAGCTGCCGCCCAGCCAGCCTCTGACCCACGGTGACCACACACGGAGTGGATAGTGGCACAGCCATCTCATGGGGCATCCTCGTGAGAGGCTGTGGAGTGGAAGCTTGGGAACCACAGGGTCTCCAGTGGCGGGCCTGACAAAAGGCATCTGTCGGGATTCTCCTCCCTGCCTGTCCTCCTCTAAAAGCAGCCTGAAGCCTGTTCAGCAACAGAACACCGCACAAGCCCCCAGTGGCTGATGGGTGGTTGGTGGGTTGTTGAATCTGGCCTTCTGTATGGAGGAGAGATGCTTACCATGGAGCCAGCACTGCCTGTACCGATGACAAGACTAGGATGGGCAAACCCCCTGGTGGAAAAGGAAATGAGTGAGAGGAAGATGAGGTCAGATGCAGTCACATTTGGGCCCACTGTGAAATCCCAAGATGGGCCATCAGCATCCCCTCAAATGGCACAGCTCAGAGCCACCTCAGGCCAGATGCTGTCCCACATGTGAACCGCTGCAGTCCCCTCATCTGGGCTTGAACACCCGGGGGATGCAGTGTGTTAAGTTGTCTGGAGAAACAGAAGAGTGGCACCCAACTGGGTCTAAGAAAGACCTGTACACCAAGGAAGCAGCCCCGCCTGGTCCCACTCAGGTCCAGGGGGCCCAGGGCTGGCCAGGGTCCTCTTCAGACTCAGGCAGTTGCAGGTCAGTGATGCAGAAAGGTGAAGCGGGAGGCAAGCAGATCAGAGTCATGTGGCTCCAAGGCCAGGGAAAATATGGCGGGGTGCTGACAGCTTTCGGGGTCAGGTGGCCCATATCGGTCCACTGCAGGAGGCGCATGCAGTCACAGCGAGTGGAAAGGTGGAAGGGGCGGTGGGGGAGCGGGGTTGTGGAGAGAGAGAGAGAGGAGTCCCAGTTAAGTCCCTGTGAAAAGGCCACACCTCCGGAGACATCACCAGATGGCACCCTGATTGACAATTCAGATTCCACCCCTCCTTTCGATACTAATTCAGGTTGGCGTAAAATCTAACTGCCACCTGCATGTAAACATGCTCCCCTACGAACACAGAGCTTGCCTATTTGAATCTATTTAGAGGCATCTCAGAGGAACGGTCCAGCCATCGACATTCCAGGAATCATTAAAAACTCCGTGGAGCAGTGATTGGACACCATGGAGTTGTCTTGAGTCAGAATCTACTCAGCCTGATACAGAATCAAGGAGGCTGAAACAGAGAATGACTTCGCCTTGAGCTTGAGACACTTTGAGTTGAGTTACATGGCCCCTTACCTCCTCTCTAAGGGGTGGTATCGTGGTTATGCATTGGGCTGTGAGCCACAGGTCCGCAGTTCTTTTTTTTTTTTTTTTTTTTTTTTAGGCATCACTGCCCTCTGGTGGTGGGAGTAGGAGGCCCAGCCCCACTGTTGGAATTGAACCTCCGTCCCAGTGGGCCGCAGTCCTGCGCACAACCACTACGCCACCGGGGCTCAGCCCTAGTCGGCAGTTCTAAACTCTGTGAGAGAAAGACTGACTTTTCTACTCCCATAAACAGTTAAAAGCCGAAACCAACCTCACTGCCATCAAGCCAATGCTGACTCATAAAGATCCCCAGTTGGTTTCAGAGACTGTACCCCTTGACGGGACTAGACAGCGCAGGCTGTTGGTGGTTTTAAGTTGCTGACTATGTGGTTTGCAGCTTAATGCATGGCCACTACACCACTGGGGCTCTCAAAACCCCACAGGGAACCACGATGAGCAGGTATTGACTCTGCCAGCACATCTGATTGCCCTCTTATCACAGGATGAGCTTAAGCAAATGGGTCCCACTTGCCAGATGACTCTTCAAATGCTCGTGCCTAATCAGGGGAACATAGTCCTACAACTGGCAGGGGGCATCTACTTTGTTTCCATCCAAGATGAGGGGGAAAAGATGGAGACTGTCCCAGCCAGAAAGAACAGCAGTGAGACCTTCCATGTGGACTTTGTTGCTTCCTACCTATGTGGCTGCTTGTTTAATTGCAAGCCTTTAAAATCCAAGACACTGTATCTTTTGATAGCTGGGCACCATCAACTTTCTTCACCACATTTGTTCATGCACCCATTTTTTCTTCGGGAAGTGTAAAAGGACGGTGAGTATCATACAATGCCACTTTATTAGACCAAACCACTTATTTTTTTTAGAACAAATCATTCTTATACTGAGATAAGATTAAAGTAGAAGGTCATCTTCCACCTTTTAACATATGCAAATATATGTAAGTTTATATATACATATATATAAATAAAAATTCTTCCCTCCCACTCCACAGTTATGTTTACCCATAATTCATGGGTAAAGCATGGGGGATGGGGGGCTGTAGATATATGTGACACTAGCATTCTCCGTTTCAGCCTCAGCTTGCTCTTCAAGAGCATCTGGTGCTTTGTGAGTTCAGGGGGACTGCCTTTGAGAGACTTGAGGTTTTGATCTCTGCCAGAGCTGCGTGGTGGCAGAGCCACAGCCCCTCTGGTGGTTACAGGGACTCATGGCTCTGGAGGGGACCTCTGCTTGCACCTGAAACACCATTCCTCTGAAACCATGGGAAGGAGGATGAAGGAGAAAGTCAATGTCCCCAGAGGAACTAGGCACCTCCTTCAAGAGGAGTTGTGTGCAATCTACATCAACCTCAGCTGTGGATGTGAGCTTCCCAAGGAGGCCTGGGTGTGCAGAGGAAGGGCCACTTCTTAAAGCGGCCTCATTTTAGGCAGGGAGAGCTGGATTCTTCCAGGCCTAGGGAAGTCTCCCCAGAGGCCGGTGTTGGTATTCGGGACAGTTCCTTGGCTCTTGTGTGTTTCCTAGATTCAGCAGCGGGGAGACAACGGATGAATAATGCATGGTTCCCGCAACACGTAGTGCTCGTGGGGCCGTTCAGCAGGTGCGGCGGATCAGATGAGGAAGAAGACTTGGATCCCTACCCAGCAGATTCTACAGCTCTGCCGGGGAGCCGGGAATAGCTCCCTGGCTAACGGGGTGCTGGCAGGAGTCCAGAAAGGCTTTGGCTGTGGGGAATGTTGGAAGGAAGCCGCCTCCCGCCTGAGACGACTTCGCAGTCTTGCAGGGAATGAGAGCGGCCTGGAGCACCTGCGGTCTTGAGGAGTGTGCGGGGCGGGCATCCGGGAAAGGGTGAGGAGCGAAGGGCCCTGGGCCCAGAATCAGGCCCTCTCTGCACAGGGAGAGAGCAGGAAGAAGGAACTGGGGGAGTGCTTATTTTTTCCAGGGAAGAAATGGAGACCTCTCTCTAATCAATTATGGAAAGGGTGTTGTAAAAGAAAAAACATTTTAGGAAGGACTCTACTGGTTAGAAGCCGTCTGTCTTCCAAGCCTGTTACTGTTGTCACCGTTGCCGTGGGAATTGGTTCTGACACATCCAGGACAGAGAAGTCTGGTCCGTGGTGTTAGCTTGGCTGTCATCTTCACAGGAGATTGCCAGGCCTTTCTTCCACGGCCCTCCTGGGTAGGTTTCAATCACTCACCTTTCAGTGAGTTACCAGCCAAGTGGAAGACCCCTTGCATCACGGAGGAATGCTTCTGCTGCTGCTGTAACACATTGCCACATAGTTACCCAACCCAACCCAACTGCTAAACCCGATGTTGCCAGGTTGATTGTGAGCTACCACAGGACAACATGACAGAGTAGAACTGCCCCGTGGGGTTTCCAAGGCCATAAATCGGTCTGTCTCATCTTCCTTCCTCAGGGAGGCTGATGGGTTTGAACTGCTGCTCTTTTAACCAGTATGTTACCAGAGCTCCACACAGTGCCTTAAAGCAACACAACTGTATTCTCCTACAGTTCCAGGGGTTAAAAAATCCGAATACCAGCGTATGAGGAGCCAGAGTACTGGAGGACTCTTGGGAGGACGCCATTCCTTGCCCTTCCCAGCTCCCAGAGACCACCTAGATGCCTCTGCGTATGCCCCTTTCCTTCGTCTGCAAAGGTCTGCCACCTAGGCTAATCCACCCCTCGAATGCCAGCCCTCGGCTCTGCTCTGGGCTTCAGCTGCCTCTGGCAGGTTTTTGCCAACCCACCTGTGTTAGTCTGGGTAGACTCGAGAAGCAAATCCACGGAGACCTCATATATGTATAGGAAAGAGCTTTCTATCAAAGAGTGATTATATCTATCAAAGAGTAATGTCACAGCCCAGTCCAGATCAAATCCATCAGTCTGACATCGATCCATGAATTCCTCAGCACAGATTCACACAGCACATGAAATGATGCCAGATGTGAGAACATTCCAGGCTGCTGAGTGGAAAGTCCTGTGGGTTCATTGGTGGTGGAAGCATCTTCAGGGCTCTGGCTGGCATCACCCTGGCTCCATGTGGCTTGTCAACAGGAACGGGAGGGAGGGCGATAGGGAGAGAGAGAGAGGAAGTTCCCAGAATCCTCATGAAAAGGCCACACCCACAAGGAGGGATCACCAGGCCATGACGTGATTGACAGGATAGACTCCACCCTTCATTCTTATTTATCAAGTTGGCATGAATTGTGTAACTACCACACACCCCTCCCACCACCTCTCTAATCCCAGGCCTCTGGATCTGGTCTGGTCTTGGGCAGCTGTGGCAGGCTTTCTCTTTGGTTTTCTAGCACTTGAATTCCTTTCTACGCTGCAATGTGGGGCCTCTGGGAATTCAGGACTCCATCTGCCTTCCAGGGCAATCTTTTCAGACAGAGGAGGTACTACTGGTTCCCTGGCTGAGCAGAACATACCAGCCAGCTGACACCGACCTGGCTTCCAGCTTCTGGCCTGCTGCCTCCCCTCTTAAGACATGAGTGCTGTGCTTGACCATGATGAGCAGATTTTGATGTAGATTGTGAGGGAAGGAAGGAAACTGTCTTGGCTCATAGGTAGCATGGTTGTTTACATAGAAAAATCACACAAAGAATCAACAAAATAACCCCTAGAATTAAGGAATACTTACATCAAGGTTTCAGAGTACATAGTTTATATACAAAAGTCAATTGTTTCCCCATATACCAGCAATGAATTTGAAATTAAAAAGAGCAGCAACCTTCTTTTTTTAAACATGGAGGCATTTATCTTTTCTATGCCATTATTCTTGTTACACTTGTGACAATTTGTATGTTGGGGTTTTTTGGTGTGTGTATGTGTATCTATACAAGTAATCCAAGGTAAGCAATCTTACAGAGACAGCGGCTAGACCTGGGGAGCATGAACGGGCAGGGTGGGGGGAGGGGAGCAGGGAACCAATAATAATGGGTACAAGAGAATAGTGTTCTAAAATTGACAGTGAGGAGTGAATAGCTTTTCTTGACATATATGAACAATTGAATTGCATCTGAGAGGAATTACTGAAATGTGAATCATGGATAAACATAACTGTGGGAAAAATTAACATGTATAAACTTACATATATTTGCATATGTAACAAGGTGGAAGATGAGCTTCTACTCTAATCTTATCTCAGTATAAGAATGGCTTGTTCTGGGCTGAGTCCTGGTAGTGTAGTGGTTGCATGTGGGAATGCAGCCCACAGGATTGATGGTTCAAATCCAGCAGCAACTCTCCACAAACAAGGCTGGGCCTCCTACTCCCACCAGGAGGCAGTGATGCCCACACACAAGAATGGTTTGTCCTAAAAAACAAACAAACAAATGACTTGTTCTTATAATGTGACATTGTATGAAACTCACCTTCTGTTTATGCTTTCCGAAGAAAAAATGGGTGCATGAGCAAATGTGGTGAAGAAAGCTGATGGTGCCCAGCTATCAAATGATATAGTGTCTGGGGTTTTAAAGGTTTGTAATTAAACAAACAGGCATATAGGCAGGAAGCAACATGGAAGAAGCACACCAGCCTGTGTGATCATAAAGTGTCGATGGGAAAAGGTATCACAAGTTCAAAAGCATGCAACCAAATTGACGTGAAGGGGCGTGGATGTAGTGGAGACCCAAAACTTCCCAGCAAGGTAACTGGACAGTCCCTCTCAGAAGGGCTGCATGGAAAGGATGATAAATGCAGGTGTGGTATGTCACTGATGAACCACATAATTATCCACTAGTTCTTTAATATTTTCTCTCACTATTAAGGCTGTTGGCTGTTGTACCACATTAATCATTTCAGATTTGCAAGTATTTATTTTTATATTTAAGATCTTTTGGTATACCCTGCAGATAGGTACTCCTGCAATAATAGGAGTAATGGTTCCCTAGGGATATGGGATGAGAGAGAAAGGGAAGGGGGCGAATGAGGAGCTGATAGCATTGAGGGTTGAATAATTCCACTTTATGGGACTGAACAGCAGAATCATATGTGAATGGATATATTGGATCGTGTAAGATATGTCAATAAAACTGTTGTTAATAAAAATAGCAGTAACTAAACATAAATCTAACACATTATGTACAGTACCTATTTGAGGAAGTATAAAAAATTCTAATGAAAGAAATGAAAGATCTAAGTAAATGGGGAGAAATTCTATGTTTGTGGATTCATTGATGGCATATTGCTAAGAGAGCAGTTCTTTCCCCTTGGGTCTATAAACTCAATATAATCCCAGTGGAAATTCGGCAAGCTTCTGTTTGGGATATTAACAACGTAATTCTGAGGTTTATGCAGAAAGGCAAAAGATACAGAATAGCTAACAGAGGACTGTAGAGGAAAATGGAGTGGCAAGGTTGACGTGATCTGACTTGGTGAGTTTCTGTGAGGCTCTCATGATGTAGACAGTTGGGCTCTGATGAAAGAATAGACACGTAGGTCAATGGAGCTGAACAGAGGCCAAAAGTAAATCCACATAAACATGACCTTGACATAGGAGACAAGGCCATTCAATGGAGATCCGATCATCATTCCAGAAAATGGTGTTGGAACAAGGGGACACTCACACGGAAAGATGCATGTGGACACTGACATACCTTTTATAAAGATGAACCCCAGCTGGAGGAGGTGTCTGCATGTAAAATCAGGAAACCTGTAGACCTGAAGAATAGCCAGGTGACTTTGGATCTTTGTAGCTGTAATACCAGAGGTGTGATCCATAAGAGAAAATAAGTTTGATCTTTATTAAAAGAAAAAGTTTCTGCTCTGCAGAAGACATAACTAACAGAATGAAAACACAAGCCATATATTGGGGGGGAAATATCTACAAAGCACAAATCCAACAAAGGACTTGTATCGAATAACTGAAAATTCAAGAAGAAACAATCCAGTTATAAAACGGGCAAAAAAAATCACACAGGCTCTCACCAAAGAAGATCTATAGACGTCAAACCTGCTCACGCAAAGATGCTCAACGTTACACGTCCGTGTTGTCGTGAGATGCTAGTGAGCTGGGTCTACTCATCGCGGGCCTATCCGCAACAAAAGGGACCACAGGAGAGAACTCTGCTCCACAGCGTTACTCAGACTGCAGGCTCGGCAGAAGGAGACTGTCTGCTCCTGCACCGCCCTCCGCATCAATCCGACCTGCGTTGGGGCCATTGTTCCAACCACGGTGACTGCCTTTCAACTCGAGGGGCTCATCTTCCAGCACTGTATCTGCCAATATTCGGCCGCGGCTCATACGGATTTCAGTAGCTGATTTTCCAGAAGCGGACTGCCTCTCACCTTTTCTAATCTGTCATCGCCTTGAAGCCCTGCTGAAACCTTCCCACCCTGGGTAACCCTGACACTCAGCCTCATCACCACACACACGCCCCCATAGTGTGACGAGCTGACAGACCGGCGGTGGATTTGTCATTCTCACTGCCATCGAGTCAGCACTGACTCATAACCCACTTCTGGGGCGTTCGGAGACTGGAGCTGTTTGGGGGAGTAGAAAGCCCAGTCTTTCTCCAGTGGAGCTGCTGGTGGATTCGAACTGACATCCATGTGGATCACAGCCTAACGTCTAACCACTCCACTACCAGGACTCCTGAATCTGTCATCAGAGAACTGCAGATGAAAGCAATAATGAGATGCCACGTCACACTTTGTAAAACGGCTACAGTTCAAAGTGCTGACACCACCAAATGCAGGTGAGGATACAGAACAACGGGAACTCCCGTTCACTGCTGGTGGGGATGCAGAATGATACCACCACTCTGGGAAGCAGTCTGGCGGTTTCTCTCAAATCTAGTCTTCCCTAGCAATCACTCCCGAGTAAATGAGACCCCAAAGGACTGAAAATCTATGACTGTATAACAGTGTGCACATGAATGTTGATAGCCACGTTATAAATGAAAGCTATGAAGATGTGTGTTTGATTGAACCAACTCTGGTAAGCCATACAGCAGACTGTTTTTCAGTGAGTGACAACAAATGAGCATATCAAGCCTGGAAAAGACCTGGGAGATCCGTGGAAGCACAGTTAAGGTAATAAGATAAAACCATAGCTGATTCAAAATATGTGATGCTCTTGTTCTTTGGGGCTGGCAATTTTTGACTCATGACCTCATCTAACAAAGTACAACTCTCTCGAGGTTTCCTACATTGTCGCCTTTGCAAGTAGGAGCTCTGGTGGCGTGGTGGTCGATGTGTTTGGCTGCGAACCACAAGGCCAGCAGTTCAGATCCACCGCCCACTCTGCAGAAGAAAGATGAGGCTTCTATGCCCATAAAGTGCTACAGTCTCAGACACCCATAAGGCTCGTTCTCCTCTGTCCCACAGGGTCACTGTGAGCCAGAATCTCATCTTGGAAGTGAGTTTTTAAGGTCTGAGCCTTTCTAGGAGCTGATGGCCAGGTATCTCGCCCAGGGAGCCTGGGCGAGTTTCCATTCTCAGCAGGTTGATAGCCAAGCGCCTAACCCTTCACCACGGGGGCTTTTTTAATGAAAGAGGGAGGTAGAAATGAGAGCCAGGGAAAGGATCCGTCATCAGCATTGGCTCATCCACTGTCACTGCTTCGCACCAAGTGGAAGATGTTAAGAGTAGGTAGGAAGTCCGGGGGTGTGCAAAGCACTAAGCAATTGACGACTGAGAGAACGGTGAATGGTTTGAATCCCCCCACAGGCTGTTGCAAGACCGGTTGTGTGATCTACTTTTGAAAGGTCACGACTTAAAAAACCCTATTATAATAAGTTGCAGTCTGACTACTCAGTTTGAATCAACTGAGAAAAACAGATAGAGAGGATTTTTTGTTGGGGGGGTTTTGGTCTTGGTTGGGGAGTGGAGGCATCTGTACTTGTTCATTTTTCTTTCTTTCCCTAGAGAAGTTGCTCCAAACAACAAGTAAATCTATTAAAAAAAAAAACTTTAAAAATTATGCCCGCACAGCCCTGCTGCTCTACTGATGAGGAAGATGGGGAACTACATAGACAAATTCAAGCAACCTCTGTCATGCAACAAGACCTTCTAGAAAGTGTAGCAACCAGGAGTCTGCCAACAGAGCGATGCTGCCAAGGAGAGTGGGTCTCTATTGATACCCCCGGTTCTGAACATCACAGACGTGAGTCAGTCTCGTTCACTTTGCTTGTAAGAGGTCTACTTTGTGTTTTCTTTTTTAGCATCAAGTCAGGCATCATACATTTCTCCTGATTGCACTTTACCTTTTAAGCTTTGACCTCTTGTTCCCATTCCTGGAATCTCTTTTGGTGCTTGCCTGTAATCCAATAGTGAACCATCCTTCCAAGCTTGTTTATCAACAAATATAATAAGATCCCCCGCAATGTTTACTCAGTGAATGAATAGAAATGTTGACCTTCAGAGAGTTTCCTCGAGGTTGACATATATTCACTTCAAAAACCCTTTTCATTACCTCCAGGATCAGTAAAGATATTGGGACGGATAACTAAAAAAGCAAACATCAAAAAACAAGCAAACACCCTCAAGTTTACGTAGTCTCTTTTTCTCCGTGAGCACTGCAAGTGTCAGCTAAGGAGGCTGGGTTGGCATGGCAACGCTAGAAGTTACTAAGGATGCAATGACTGTCTTTCTTTCAGTTCTACCCCATAGGGCTCCTATTGTCGAGACCTCTGAATGCTCAAGAGGGTCTCCAGCCCTCACTCCCAAAGCTCAATGAGCACTCGGAGAAAATCAGAAAGGAAATGGAGTCCTTTCCTTTGTAGGGGTTGGAATACATTAGGGTTTGGTTACTAAGAACTGAGGAAGTAATAGAGAGGGGATTTTTTTCCACATCAGGTTACACATTTCCATTAACTGGAATCTATCCTGCATTTCTCCTGGAAGATATATATTTAAAAAAAAGTTAGTCAAATTACAGGGTTACTGTAACAGGGTCTGATTCCTCTGATATGCCATTCTAGTAATCTTACTCCAAATCGAATGAAATTAGCTGGACAAAAATGATTTATAATAAGCCCATACTTTGTCTAGAAAGAGAGAGAGAGAGACAAAGAGAGAGAGAGAGAGAGAGAGAGAGAGAGAGAGAGAGAGAGAGAGAGAGAGAGAGAGCTTGAAACTTCATGTCAGGAGAAACTATTTGGGGCTAGAGTGGACCTCTAGGGTCATTCATCTGGAGCAGGTCAGGCCCTATTGCGATTAGGATCGTGACAGAATGGCTTTGGAATCAAATGGGCTTGAGAGAATCTGGGTTGTGTGAATTTGCACCTGAGTTTTCTCACCTGTGAAAGAGGGAGGCTAATGACTGGGTGTAAGAAAGAGGTTTCCAGGCCCACAAATGTGGATGTCCATAGGAGGCAGGCAGGTAACAGTGAGAGAATGAAGCAGAACAGGTGTGAAAAATGCGTGATCTTGACCGTTATTGGTTTTGATAAACTTGGGGATCAAAAGCACGTCTCTTCAGAAGCACGTCTGTTTCAGCTGTTGCCACCTTAACGGATCTGATGCAAGGATCATAGTGGAAGCCACTCAGCCTCAGTGAGGGCATAGGAGGAGGAGTGGTGGGGGTTGCAGTAAAGGGGATCGAGTGGGCCCCGCTTACTGAGAAAGAGTAGGGTAGACAGGTCTCGGGGTTCAGCCCTGGCCCCACCTCAGAACGGAAGACTGAGCGAGCTTTGTCATCTGGGACTCTTTTTCTCACTGTAATGTCCAGACTGGGTACTTTGGAATCTCTAGGTTTTACTCGGGCCACAGCTCTTCATGGTTTGTTTTTTTTAAGCTCGGGTCCTTGGTGGATCCCTGTTTTAGAATCAGTAGTGCGGCAGCAGGAAAGGTGAGGTCAGGCCTCTGGAGCACTCAGTAGCTGAGGGGGGTGGGGGTGGGGGGTGGGGGAAGGTGGATTGGAGGAAGAGAAGGGGCTAGCGGTGGTGATCTGAGGAGTGCGGTTCTGTCTGCAGTGCAGTGTGACTGCCCCTCCTCCCCAATCTCCTGGGAAGTGCAGCAGTTGCCATGTGCCTCTGTAATTGGACTTGGGGACTTGGCTGAGGTTAGCATCACAGTGAGGTGGGGCTAAAACAGGTTGTGCTCCTTTACTAGGGATGCCTTAGCCCAAGAGACCCAATGGTGTAGCTCAGGAGACCAGAATTATCATCTCACTGCGCTAGAGGGTAGAGGTCTGGGTGAGTCTGGGTTGACTAGAGAAACAGACTCATAGGCATGCATCTGTGTGTGCGCGAAAGAGCTTTCTATACAAGAGCAATTGAAAATTGAGAAAACATCTGGAGGTGCTAAAGAGATGAAAAGCTCACTGGAGCGATCTGCTTGATCCCCTGCGGGACATTCCTGTAGATAAGCCACATGAGTTCCACTGATGGAACCAGAGCCCTGTTGCTGGAGGGGGCACACGGAGACCCACGCCAGTGCTGAGATGCTCCCATCCCCACTGGATCCACATGGCTTTCCTGGCCTGTGACCTCCCTGCATTCAGCGTCATTGCATGGCTGTGTGCGTCTAAAAAGGAGTTTATAGACTGCTATCGACGCATGGGCTAATATAAAACCTAAGGACTTGGTCTGGACTGGCCTGGTGGGTGTTTCCTTAAAGGACAATTGCTCTGTGATAGTAAGCTCTCTCCTACACATCTACGAATGTGTTTCTGTAGTCCACGCAGACTGCCCCAGAAGGCCTGGGGATCTAGTTCTGAACAGCGCTCTGAAAACCCTGTGGACCGCCGCAGCATACTGCCTGATGCAAAGCCGGAAGGTGCGCTCCCAGCTTTGACCGCACTCAGAAGACACTGCAGCCCTCCTCGGCCCGGCGATGCCCACGATGGTGGGGGTGGCATGGGAGCAGGCAGCGCTTTGCCTGGGTGGGCGCACCGTCCCCCTGAGTCAGAGTACCTTTGACGGCAACTCACAGCCATAATAACTGGGGAGTCATGGCGCCAACAGGACTTCTGAGCCCAAGGGGGCATCTGGAAGAAATTAAGTCATGGGAAATAATACGAGCCGGGGATAAATTGTTGCTTTGAATTGAACTTTTTAGGGAAGCATGTCAGACACCCAGTAGGGCGTCACTAGGTACTTGTTGAGTGGATGAACGGAGCTATTACCACACTGACTCATATCTGGGGAAAGAATAAGAGCAGACCGCTCAAGCAGAGAATACTGCAAATGAAGGTTGTTGGAACAAAATTTGTGCCCGTTATATCTGCTCTTGGGAGATAGGCAGGCTGGGGACCCCCCCCTGACTCTGGGCTTGTAGAGGGGGGAGAGAGAAAGGTCATTATGAAAGCTCTGTAATCAGGTTGAATGTCCGTTCTACCAGGAGGGACTCCTGACAGGCAATCAAGGCTTTGCCTTTGCTGGGCATGGGCTCTCGGGAAGCGATTAGGGGTGGTTATTAGTATGTTATTATGCGCATGTGATGATTCACCAGCGCTAAGCATTAAGTCAAGGATGACCAGCAGCTGCATGCTGAATATGTTTGAATGGATGTTAAGCTTTCTTCTGAGCACCACACCTAGAAACACACACACACTTCTGTGACATCAATTCCAACTCATTCCAGCTCATGATGGCCCCCATGTGGTACAGAGCAAAATTGTCCCAGAGTTTTTGTTTTTAATAAATTATTTTAATAGATCATGGGGGGGCTCTGACACTCATAACTATCCATACATCAATTGTATCAAACACATTGATGCATATGCTGCCATCATCATTTTCTTTTTTAAAAAAATCATTTTATCAGGGGCTCTTACAACTCATAACACCATCCATCCGTTTGTCAAGCTCATTTGTGCATTTGTTGCCATCATCATTTTCAAAACATTTTCTTTTTACATGAGCCCTTGGCATTAGCTCCTCTTCATCCCCTCCCCACCTCCTAGATTCCTGATAAATTATAAATTTTCTATTATTTTCAAATCTTACACTGTCCACTGTCTCCCTTCACTCATGCTTCTGTTGTTATGAGCTGTAAGAGCCCCCAATAAAATGATTGAAAAAAAAAAGACTAGATGAGTTGTGGGATGACATTAAGAATATCATACATGATGGCAAAAGCTCATTACAATATAGGAAAGAAAAATAGAAAAGAATGTCATAAGAGATTCTAAAACCTGTCCTTGAGTGCACAGAAGCTACCGTGACTGGAAGAAACGGGGAGTAAAAGAACTAAGAGCAGTTCCAAAGGTCGACTCAAGAAAAGGAAGTCTCTGCTAGGCGACCTCTATGCAATCTCGATTCAGAGCCACTCTGTGTGCGACACAGCCCGACACTCTCTGCTCCTGCACCGTCTGGTTGGAGCCTGTTGTTGCTTCAGTGCCCGTCCATCTGGCCGAGGGTCTTCCTCCTTTTTGCCGCCCCTCTGTTTTGTAAGCTCGATGGCCCTCTCCAGTGATTGGTCTCTCTTGATGACATGTCCAAGGGACATGAAATGCAATCTCTCCATCCTTGTTTGTAAGGATCACTCAGGCCATGCTGCTTCCTGGACAGCTGGGTCTGTCCTTTGAGCCGTCTGTGGTCCTCGAGCGCTCAGTCCTCAAGGCACGCCTCCTCAGCTGAACTTCTCAATGTCAACCTGAAGGGACACAGGCAGGGGAGACACACGCTGTATCTCCTTACTTATCATTTCAGCGGACCTGTCAGTCGCCTGGGGTTGAGAAGGTCAGTGAAGAGTGCCACGAGTCAGCGCACTAAATCAAGAAAGATCTCCGAAGCTTTCGGAAGTTCTGCTTTTGATAAATCTTTGCAGAGAAAAGCCAACACGTCTTCCTCCCCTAGAGCCGTTGGTGTGCTTGAAGTTCTGCTTTTCAAATCCAAGCAGAAATGCAGAGGATGCTGAAGAAATTCCAACGACTTATAATGATAAAATTAAGCAAACAAAAATATCTTGATTAAAACAATCGCAATGGGGGCTGAGCCCCGCTGGCGTAGTGGTTGTGCGTGGGACTGCGGCCCACTGGGTTGGAGGTTCAAATCCAGCAGCAAGGCTGGGCCTCCTACTCCCACCACCAGTGGGCAGTGATGCCCCAAAAACAAAAACAAAAAAACAATCGCAATGAAGATCAGAATCAAATGTTAAGCTTTAAGAAAACATAATGTAGCTCACAAGTAAAAGAAGACGAGTTATTCTTGTTAACTTCATGTGTGTATTTGTATGTGTATATATGAAGGTAAGTAAAAAGTATTGCTACTAAGGTTCCAGTGTATTGCAAGAATTTATTCCAAAGAAAATATATTTAAATGTCTCTTGGAAAGTAGATGGCTTCAGATAAATTCTTTGAGTAATGCACTCATTTTATTTACCTGGGGATGTCTTCAGAAACGTGGTCCCGGCATAGCAGGGACTTAGGAGGGGAACTACTGAGTGGAATGAATGCAACAGAGAAAGATCAATCCAGAAGGGTGAGGCAATTGGTACTGGAGATTCCAAAGGTGTTATCCTGATAGATTTTCTTGAAGGACCCATAGTGATCATGAAGCCATTAAAATTTTTTTGGTATACATTTTATTGGGGGCTCTTACAGATATTATAGCAATCTATAAATCAATTATATTAAGCAAACTTGTACATGAGTCCTTGGCTATCAGTTCCTTTTTCCCCCTTCCCCACCATCATGAACTCTTAATTATGATTATTTTTTCATATCTTTAAAAATTATTTCATTGGGGGATCACACAACTTTTAGCATAATCCATGCATCCATCTATGTGTCCAGCACATTTGTACACTTGTTGCCATCATCATTCCCAAAACGTTTTCTTTCTCCTTGAGCCCTTGGTATCAGCTCATTGTTCCCCTCCCTCCTTCATAAAGGATAATTTATTGTTTTTTTTTTTTCATTTTTTACACTATTGGATGTCTCCCTTCACCCACTTTTCAGTTGTCCACCCCCCAGGGAGGATCCCCACCTTTCCCTTACCCTCCTGGTATCACTACTCTCATTATAGGTCCTGCGGGGATGATCTGTTCTGGACCCCCTGTGTTTCCAGCTCTGATCTGTACCATTGTACATGTTCAGGTGTAGCTGAATTTGTAAGGTGGAATTGGGTTACCATAGTGGGGGGCGGGGGGAAGCATTAAAGACCGAGAGGAAAGTTCTAAGTTTCATTAGGGCTACAATGCACCCTGACGATCATTTCCTCCTCGCCACCCTTCTGTAAGGGAGTGTCCAGTTGCCTAGAGATGGGCTTTGGGTGTCCACTCCGCACTCCCTGTGGGAATTACATCGGGAATGGCGACTCCTGGGCTTCCAAAAGCTCCTCCGGGAATTCTCGGCTTCTTCTCCATCTCGCTGACTCCAAGGGTAAAGAAGTGGCCAGAGTTTAACATTGGTAAAGCGGGACACCATTGTTGGGGGGTGGGGAGTGGTAGAGGGGTATATTCCTTTCCCGTTCTCAGGCCGCGTTCCCTAGCTTGTCCTGCATTCTTTCCAAAAATCGGGACTTGTTTAAAACGCTGCAGGACGCGGGGAAATTTTTTAAAAATCGGGACTGTCCCGCCCAAAGCGGGATGTCTGGTCACTTTATAAGGGGCTTTGGTTGCCTTCAGTTCCGTCTTCTGGGTCCCCTAGACCAGGGCGGGCTCCCCCTCCTCCTCCTCCTTGCCCCCCCCCCTCCTCCTCCTGGCTGCTGGGGACTCCGAGTCAGGTCCCGGCTCTGCGGCGGGGCAGGGGCGGCTCCTCCTCCGGCCCCGCCTCCTCAGACGTCACGCCGCTCCCGTCGTCCCCTGCGCGCGCGCGGCCCGCCCTCCGCGTCTCCTCCCCCGACCGGCCCCGAGCGAACGCAAGGTGGCGCTGCCGCCCGCCTGGAACCGCCTACCCGACGGTTCCGTAGGGGTCTGCAAAGAGCTTTATGTACCAAGAGCAAATTCGGTCTTTGGGGGAGTTGAAATAATGGACCGCACGATTTCAGGTGTTAAAGAGTGACATGAAAATAGGACCGCGCTTTCCCATTTTCCAGTTCCTTTTCCTTTCCCCAAGGGTATTTTTATTTGTCAAGATGGAGCGGTCGTAAAGCGTTTTCCAGTTCCGCAATCTTCAAAGGACCACTTGAGTGGCATTAGCGTCACTCGTCGGTCGGTCGTGCTGACATCCCCCGAACAGACGCTCTCTGTCCCCGAAGCCTCGCGCTGCCCCTCCTTTCACACCGTCGAGGCGAACCTGCCCCAGAATGCGACAACCACGAGCAGGTGTGTGCAGAGACCTGCGCATTGTGACAGGAGTGGTTACACAGTGCATACGCCTGCACGCCCAGAGAAACCTATGCGCCCGCAGGCCTTCCCGTCATTTCCTTGTCTTGCCGGAATTTTAAGTATTCTGTGGGTAGACCTACACTTAAATGTACGCATCCTTCACGTTTCTTCCTCGTTTCTGCTCCGCAGAAATGACTTTTGACTTTCACATACACTTTTGCCATAATTCACAGACCTGAGGCATGTTAAAGAGTGGCTCCTCTCCCCCGCCCTAAACCTCAGATACTAGTCGCGTGTGTAACGTTCTCTCAGAAATTGTGAAGCAGGTGATCAGAGACAGAGGTAGAAGAACGTGGATGAGGAAGACAGAGAAACTGTGAGTTTTCCGAGATCATTCCAGGAATAGAAAGGTCAGCTTTTCTCCCACAAAAGCTAACAATTGACATAAAAAAGGGCTTTAAGTAAGAGACTCAACTACATGGGAGCTTTAAAAAGTTCATGAAAAATGGGATTAAAAAATAATGGGATTTTTCTAGGAATTTTTTTTTGATGCCTCCTTGTGTAAAGCCTGATGAAGAGATTGACTCCAATTAAGACAAGTTCTCTTCACTCGATTACAATAAAAAATCTCACTAAGAAGTCTCTTCAAAGGCTGAGCCCTGGTGGCGGAGTGATTGAGTGCGGGACTGCGG
>PVJH01023106.1:0-35412 GCA_004026705.1 Nesogale talazaci | reverse complement strand
TGCACTAGAATAAATTCAAGGTGAATTAAAGACCTTGAAGTAAAACCCCAAACTATTAGTGCTATCAATGAGGCAATTGGGAACAATCTGAGAACACTGGCACAAGGACTACATAGGCTAACAGATATAGGGAAAGATACAAACACAGAGGAGGCTGAAATAGACAAATGGGATATACTAAAGATAAAACACCTGTGCTCATTGAAAGAATTCACCAAGAGAGTAATAAGAGAGCAGACAGACTGGGAAAACATCTTTGGCAATGACAAATCAGATAAAGGCCTTATTAATAAAATCTACAATACCCTGATAGCTTCCAAAAGGAGCAAAACTAACTGTCCACTGAGGAGATGGGCAAATGAATTAAACAAGTTTCACAGAGGCAGAAATCAGAGAGGCCAATATATATATGAGAAAATGCTCCCGATCATTAGCCATAAGAGAAATGCAAATCAAAACAACAATGAGATACCACCTAACACCTTCAAGGATAGCCCAACTCAAAAAGTCAGAAAGTAACAAATGCTGGAGAGGCTGTGGGGAGATAGGGTCGCTTATCCACTGCTGATGGACCTGCAGGTATATACAGCCACTATGGAGATCAATTTGGAGATATATAAAACAGATGGAAATTGAACTACCATACGACCCAGCAATTCCCCTGTTGGGCATATACCCAGAAGAGACAAGCAACAATCCACCACCAGAGATCTGTGCTCCAATGTTCATCGCAGCACAGTTCACAATTGCAAGGATTTGGAAGCAGTTCATATTCCCATCAACTGATGAATGGATTAAAAAGCTGTGGTACATACATACAATTGAGTACTATGCATCGCTGAAAAGCAATGATGAATGCATGAAGCACGTCACCGCATGGGAAGAACTGGAGGAAATTATGCTAAGTGAAGTTAGCCAAGCGCAAAAGGACATGTACAATATGAATCCACTGAGGTTAGCATATTAATAATTTTGAAATTGGAAAGGGGCATCGGAAAAAACTACTCTATAGAGAAAATACTTTTAATAGATGAAGTGTTCTTTTTATATAAACTATATTGATTTTAGCAACATTAGCTTGACACAGTGACTGCAGCAATGGACTAAGACATAGAAATGACAAGAGGATGACTCAGGGTAATATTTCCTTCCATTGCACGGGGGATAATATGGAATATGGTAGGCAAATGGTTGCTTCCAATATATTATTTATTCTTATTCTGAAGAAAACATGACATACAAATTCCTATAGTTTCTTAATAAAAAATTTATTAGGAGTCTATAAAACAAAGCAGTAATAAAAGTGTCAATTATTGTGTATCTTAAGTACTACCTAGTCTGACAGTGCTTTCCTATAAACTTTGGATTGTTATCCACAAGATGTGTGATTCAAACAACCGTAGAACTTGTTCTCTGAAGCACTCTACAGTGTTATTTTTCTAAAAATATGATTTCTAAAAATATGGTTTTAAAAACCCTGTTTAGGGTGCCTGCCAATGTATGTTCATTATCTTCTTAAGTTCAATATATTTGCTAGGTTCCTCAGGTGAGAAACCCTCACTTGAGAAACCCGAGCTTCTTGGCTTCCCACAAGAAGGAATTCACGCCAAAGCCTGGTTTGTGATCTACATGGACTTTCATGAAGGACGGGAGAAGTTTCAGGCTTTACACGCTATTTCAGGGTAATGTGACCAACTGTGCATAAGTCGCGCTGGGCTCACAGCTAAACGTGGACAACCTCATAGGACTGTGCCCCGTATATGTGACCTGAGACCAGAGAGATCAGGGCACAACCGAGCGGGTGCAGGAGCAGGGTCCCAGGGGAGAAGGGCTGGTCATCCTGCCACCAAGCTATTTTATACCTCGGGCTAGGGAGGAATGGTTGAAGGTATTGGTGGATTCCATTGGCTGAATTGCCTACCTGGCTCGGGAGCCTAAAATTGGACAAAACCCAGTTAAAGGGTCTTCATGGGAGAGATAGCTCCCTCTATCCCTATCCTGCTATCTAACATATGCAGAAAGAGTCCTCATTCTTCGTTCTTGAACTCCTTGGTATCAGCCTACCTTGACCTCCTCCGACCCCACTGTACTTGCCAGGAAACCTTGGTCCACTTGTCTATCTCAGTTCTTCGATCCGAGGTTCCCTATAGAAAACAATAAAAATTCTAGAGGATTGCTCACAATGATAAAAATACACCAGAGATAAGTCTATATGTGAAAAGAAAAAAAACACCAAAAAAATGTGGAAAACTGGATCAGGCCCAATGCATATCAGTGGGAAGATCAAGTGACAAGCTTTTAACCATTCGAGTCAGATCTATCCTTTTGTTCATATGCCTGCTTCTTTTTTTTGTACTATCTTCTTTTTTTAATTAAATGAAATATTTTTAATGTGTTCAGAGTTGCAGGAAAACCACTGTAATTTAGGAGGAGAGAAGTCAGAGGAAATCGTTGGGACCTAGATTAACTATGGTAGTATTGACCATAGTAAAGTAATAATACTAATACAAGGGAAATTCGTTGGAAAGATCTCAGACAAAAACATTCCTATTGCTAGGTAGTATAATTATTTATTAGGAATTAACTGATAACCTGTTATCCCTTTTGTTTTTATTATAGCTTTATATTTTAACTAACTACTCTGAATTAGGTGAAAGTTTACAGATCACACCATCGGTATTACATTGAAAAATTATACACACTTTATTTCAATTCCTTCATTTCAGTAATATCAATATACCACCAATTATCCTATTTTCTCCCTGTATTTCCTTTTTCAGTTCTTCATTCTCTTCTTAGTTAAATGCTACCTTTGGTAAACATTACCCCTAAGATTTTTTTTCTGTTGTAATTGAGACATACTTCACATACCATGCAATTTAATCACTCCACTTGGGCCCTTGATATGGGCCCTCCTACCTTCCCCCTCCAACCTTTTCCTCCTTCCCCCCAGTCCTCATTACTCTGCAATAATTATTATTTTGTCATGTCTTATACTGCCCGACATCTCCCCCTGCCCACTCCTCCCTACGTCTGTCCTTCAGATAAGAGACAGTCTGTAGATCCCCACAGCTGGCTTCCTCTCTCCACTCCATCCTCCCTCCAACCGTCTGGCAACTCCACTCCCACCAATGACCCTGAAGGGTTCATCCACCCCAAGTTCCCTGTGTTTCCAGGCCCCATCTACTCCAGTGCACCTCCTCCAGTCCAGCTGGAACTGCAGGGCAGAGTTGGGAACGTGGTGGTTGGGGGAGGAAACCTTCAGGAAATAGAGGAAAGTTTTATGCTTCATTGCTACCTCACTGCCCCTTGACTGACCCATCTCCTCCCCATGACTCCCCTGTAAAGTGGTGTCCAATTGCCCACCAGTGGGCTTTGGGTCCCCACCCTGCTCTCCCCCTCATTCTCACTGATTTAATCCTTGTTATTTGATATTTGATGTCTGCTCTCTTCGACCCCTCGCGATCACACAGGTTGGTGTGCTTCTTCTATGTGGGCTTTGCTGCTTCTGCACTGGATGGCCACTTGTTCACCTTCTAGCCTTTAAGATCCCAGCTACTTTATCATTTGGTGGCTGGGCTCCATCAATTTCCTCTGCTCTGTCTGCCTCTGCACCCTTTTGTCCTCAGAGACCTTGACAGGGCGGTGGGCATTTAATGATATGTATTTTTGTTCTTTGATGTATGATAGCCTGGTTCTTTCCACTCCTCATGGTCGCACAGGCTGGTGTGTTTCTTCTATGGTAGGCCTTGTTGCACTATTTCCTCATCCTCGGGCCTTTGAGGCCTCATGTATTATATCTTGATGCCAGGTACCATTAGCCATCTTCACCACTCTTTCTCCTGTCCCCACTTGTCCTCAGTGATCATCTCAGGAAAATGCATGCACAGTAATATGGTTTTTTCTTGTCTGATACCTGAGACTTGGTCCTTTTGAGTCCTCTCGGCCACACTGGCTGGCGTGCTTCTTCTGTGTGGACTTGGATACTTCTCAGCTAGTTAGCTGTTTGTTGTATATATTTTAAAACAAAATATTAATTTTAAAATATAATGGTATAAAGAATCAAATTATAGCAACATTTTATTAATTGGTAAATGCCCATGTTAAATTTGTTGCCTAAAATTTCTTTGAGCATTCAATTGAATGACATATCCTTCTTAAAAGGGTACCCTATTAGTATATTGTATAGCTTAGAATTAGTGAACATTCAGAACCCATATGCATTGATCTCTGAAATGTCTGATTATCCTTTCTCTCTAAATGTACATCACCATGATAAAAGGGAATAGATCATTTTAAAGAAACAGAGAGAAAATTATCAGTGTAATTTTTGTGCAATAAAAAAGTCTTCATTAAAGTAAAGCCACTGCTTCACTTAAGGACTTATAAGCTTCTAAACCAGCTCAAATCTGGTTAAAATTAATATTAAATTTAAGCTGTTGTGTAGTTTTAATGGCTTGTGTTAGACTTCTGTTCACTTGATTTAATACCTTGTACAGATCAAGTAAGAATTTAATAGCATGCCTCCATTTTCCCTAGGGCCATCATTAGCAAGAGGCCAGTGTCACGTATCTCTTCAAATCCACCCTGATCACTGCTTTATCTGTGCTATCTCGACAGCAGCCACATGCACCTGTGTTTGGAAAATCATCTGCCTTCTCCAGCTTCTCCCCATTGCACTCTCCCCACTGTTTTACCATCCTCAGTGCTTCTAATGAGGATCATGAAGAAGAGTGCGCACACTAATTTCTCACAGCAGTCACTTCAGAATTCTCAAGTGTGCTGGGGTCACCCTTTCAATTTGGTAAACAATACAAATGTGGTAAAAATGATGTCTTTTCACCTTTCCATGGTGAGTGATAAGGCTTTAAATCAAAGATCTACTCTAATATTTCAATATTCCTAAGACTTTCAATAATTCCCTCTACAATATACCAAGGTAGCTCTGACATGAAAAATTAATTGAGTATAAGACACCTTTTGATGAACACATTCCAGTAGCTATATACATCTCCCCCAAAGTGAAAAGAACTAAATAATATCATTAATTCCTTTGAATATACAGTTTCATGCATACATATTGTATTTATGGATGATTAAAGAAATGCCCTGTGATTAATATTAATTCCATTATAATTAAGTTAAATTTTATATGACAAGTGAATAAATATATTGTGGTCAGACCAGTAGGAATTACAATATACTGCTTATCATACTATAATACTATATCATACTACAATACATGACAGGATTATAAAAATAAAAGGGGGGACATTTATCTTTTTATTTTTCTCCATTTCCTATGTCACTTAAAGGACGCTTGGTGGTATAGTTGCTTATGCGATGGGCAACAAACCTTCAGTTCAGCAGTTGAAATCCACAGGAGAAAGCAGAGGACTTCTGATGACACAAAGATTTGCAGCCTTGAAAACACCAGGGAGCATGGCCCAATAGGGCCAAGTCAGCTTTAATCTCAGCCATACCTTTAAGACATGCCATATTCTACCACATCCCATATGTCCCTTAAGATTTGCATGTAAAGTTGTAATAGTATGCTTGACTTCTCCTTTCAGATATGTATGTGGGTGCTCCTGGCCTCTCACAATGATGCATGTACAGTGATTGCACTCACTTCTGGTCCTCACAGTGAATGCTTTATTTTATCCACTGCATCCTTTGCTGAGGTCAACTATGCAAACTAACTTTCTACCTTTTACTTTATCAATCCTGCTTTACAAAGAAACCTTAGCTTACCAATTCCTGTTTTCTTTATGCACAGTTATTCCCCAAAGTCATTCATATAACTGCCCCAACCTCCTCTAAACTTGCTCTCACCCTCATCACACTTCTATGTGCCTGCTGTGTCTTGTAAGATAGTTATCTTTCTCAATCCTGAAGAAAAGTAAAGAAGTGCTGTTTCATAATTGGGTCCTAACTTGGCAATCCATCTTTTCTAACCCCAGGTTGCTTCAAATGACCATCTGGACTTACGAAAATTGTGCTATCTGGAGGCCAAAAATGGGCCCTGAAATCCAGTCATGGCCCCACTCTCTCATCCCTAAATATACTGGAGCTACACCTTTAATATTTTAAAGAAAGGCATTATATACCATATTTTTCCGACCCTAAGACACAACTGACCATAAGACACACCCATTTTTTAGAGTATGAAAGGAAGAAAAAAAATATTCTCAACCAAGTAGTACCAGTATAATGTTCTGGGATACCCCAACTTCGGACCAAAAGGGACACTCTCATTTTTGCCCCAGTTTGGGGGTGAGAAGTGCACTTTTTAATTGATAGGATCCAAATGGTTAATAGTTCATTTCAATGTTCATCTCTAAGTAAATTTTTCCCACTCTTTGCTTCAAAATTGTGGTAACAAATCTAGAAGAATCCACACAAATATTTGTACATGGAAAGTCCCATAATATACCTAAGGATTAGAATGCATAAGGAGAGATGAAAATTGCTTGCAAAAATCCTGAAATAACTCCATCTCCTTTTGTAGCAGAAAAGTAAATCAGTCACTGTGATATTCTCCATGGCATTTGACATTTGTTTAGATATAACTATTTTATGCTAAAACGTTTTGGTTATTTTGCCAGTAGTTTATCCTTTATAATTAATTTCAGAATTTTAATTTTAAGAAAAATATTACATCTTTCTGGTACTCTGGTAGCATCAAGGGTTATTCATTGGGCTGCTAACCACAGTCAGTTGGACTCCACCATTTGTGTATCTGAAGAGATATGAAGTTTCTGATGTCATAGAGGGTTAAAGCCTCACAAACTCACAGTCCTGCTGTGTCTGAGAGGATCACTGTGAGTTAGAATAAGGGGCCCTGCTGGGGTGATGGTTCACACTGGGCTGTGACCCGCATGGCCAGCATTTCAAATCCACCACTGGTGGCTCCGCAGAAGAAACACCAAAATTTCTCTTCCTAAAATATTTACAGTTACAGAAACCTGCAGTGGGTCCCGTTGAGTCAGTAATGACTCGATGGTAGTGAGTTTCGTGTGAGGTGTTTTTTTTTTAAATCTCTTGGGGGGAGGGTCATACAGCTCATATCACATCCATACATGCATCCATTGTGTCAAACACATTTGTACATTTGTTGCTCTCATTCTAAAAAGTTTCTTTCTATGTGAGTCTTGCTATCAGGTCCTCATTTTCCCCTCCCTCCTTACCCATCCTCCCTCATGAACTCTTGATAATTTATAAATCATTTTGTCATATCTTACACTGTCTGACATCTTCCTTCAACCACTTTTCTGCTGTCTGTCCCCCAGAGAAGAGGTGATATATACATCCTTGTAATCTCTTCCTCCTTTCTAGCCCACCTTCCCATTCCCACCATTCTCATCATTTGCCCTGAAAGGATTATCTGTCCTGCATTCCCTGTGCTTCCAGTCCCTTTTTGTACATTGCACATCCTCTGGCCTAGCCAGATTTGTAGGGTAGAATTGGGATCATGATATGGTTTGAGGTTGGATGAGTTCAAATTGACACAGTGACAATGAGTTTATTGGTTTTACATAAAGGGAGAAAATTTTGAGCTTGTCAAGGATTTGGTTTTGCTTGGGTCCACAATTAATGATCATGGAAGCAGCCTTCAAGACATCAAAAGACGTGCTGTAGTAGGTAAATCTTCTGCACAAGACCTCTTTAGAGAATTGAAAAGCACTTAGAGGATGGTGCTTTGAGGCACAAAATAACCCTGATTCAAACCATGGGATTTTTCCCTTGCCTTCTATGAAGAAAGAACATGACAAAAGCATAGCCAATGCATTTGAATTGTGGTCCTGGAGAAGACTATTGAAAATACCGCAGACCGCTAAACAGATAAAAAAAAAAATCTGTCTTGGAAGCACAACCAGAATGCTCCCGAGAAGCAAGCATGGCAAAACTTCAACTTACATTCTTTGGACAAATCGTCAAGAGAGACCAGTGGCTGGAGCAGGGCATCACGCTTGGTAAAGTAGCGGGGCAGCAGAAAAGAGGAAGATTTCGAGAGATAGATTGACACAGTGGCTGCACCAATGGGCTCAGGCTTAGGAGCATTGCGTGACTGGAACAGGACCCTGCAGGCATGTTCTGTTGTACATAGGGTCGACAGACTTGTGTTGAAACCAACTCTCTGGCATCTAACAGCAACAATAATTACATGCTTTGGAAATGCTTATGGAACAATGTCTGATAAGCTTATGGCGAGCATGACTGCCGAAAGTGAGATGCTGCCTTTTCTGGAGTTACTGGTAAGAGGTTATTCAACTGGATAATGCATTAAAAGGTGAAAACGTATCCAGCATCAGCAGTGGGACCATCACCACTAGCTGGCTTATCTCTTGAAATAAAATGACTATCTAAATGCAAATTCTGCCAGCACCTTTATTTAAGTTCTGTTTCTAGAATCACCCAACTGGGAGGGATAAAAAGGTTTACTTTGTATGCCGTGCATGGCCAGACAATCATCAGTAATTTCAAAACATTGATGAAAATAGAAGGCTTGAAATTATACTTCTAGTCAAAAATTTTGCAAAGTATCTCAAATTTTGGATGCCCTGTTTGCAGAAAATTGCAGGATTTTTTGCACTTGAATGGATAGCAGGTGTAACACTGGAGCAATCAGGTTCTATGGATCTGTGTTGTTATAAAGGAAAACATAATATAGATCATTTTTTGCTAAATTAAATGTTCATTATGATTTTCCATTTTATAGAAGAGGAGAATCCATCTATTTTGATGCTTTAGTATCATCCGACTTAATAAAAATACATTTTTATAATTTATAGTGAATTTTCATGAAAATATGATCATGGATAAAATGTAAAATGATAATTCTTTGAAACCAATTAATATAAGACGCATGTGAGACACACATCATATAAATCCAGGGAAATTATCTTATATAATTCCTAATGACCCATTGAACATATGCAAGGATAATAGCAGAGAATAAATTGTGCAAAAAACACATATTTAAACTAAAAAAACAAAACCCAAAACACCTCACTACCGTGAGTCAATGTCTCTGTGGGACACGGGGAAATCGCCCCCGTGGGTTTCTGAGACTGTAGTTCATTGTAGGCAGGGGAAGCTTCCTCCTTCCCAGAGGAGTGGCTGGTGCTTGAAAACTGCTGCCCTTGTAGCTGATAGCCCAGTGCACAAGCCACTTCAACACCAGTAGGAGGCCTCATCTTGACTAGGCAAAGTATTAGATATTAGCCTACTAATCAAAACTTGACAGTTAGTACACACACAAACACACACACACACACACACACCCCAAGAGGTGCATGCTAAAGAGGGCTGGGGGGACGCTCCTGCAAGATCATAGCCTTAAGACCCCACGCTCTGTCATGGAGTCAGTGCTGACGAAGAACAACGCACTTGTGGATTTCCAAAATTGTAACTGTTCAGGGGTGTAGCAAGTCTACTAAGCATGGAGCTGCTGGTGCTTTCCAAGCGCCAACTGTGTGGATGGCCGCTCAGGACTTCCCCCTGACACCACCAGGAACCCTGGAAGAGCTGACGTAGCAGTTCTAGTCTGTGCACATGGCTGCCATGAGTGGAAATCAACTCGAAGGCAAATGAGGATAACAATTGCTGTGAAGGTTACAATGTCTCTAGTTTTCAGAAACCACATAGGAATGGCAATTATCTTTCCACCTCTAAAGTAAAGGGTTGATTAAGCTAAAACAATGCCAAACATTCATTGGAGTGAAACAAAATAAAAATGAGTTTTCTTCAATCAGTCATCTAAGTTGTTAAGGTTAAGATCATTCCTACTATGCTTTGCAATTTTGGGATCATTGACAACACTGCTCAGGTTTGTTTTCTTTAATTATTATCAGGAAGTTTTCAACACTCAGTATGTGAATTTAAAAAGAGATATTATAGGGATGTTGATTGTATCACTCTTAATTTATTAGTTTAGGCATGAGAATGATTCTGAATAATTCCATGAGATGCAGTAGAAGACAGCTTCTCCACTTACTACTTCAAATTAAAAAATTCTTATTACTCCTTGGAAGCTTTTATTATTACATTTCATACATATCCTTTTTATATGCCTTGTCTAAAGGTGCTATTAACCCAATAGCCTAAATGAAACATGAATATAAATATTAATGTGCAAATAGCTGTGTTTTTATAAAAGTATAAAATTTTCTATTTTTTTCATACATATCAAGGATCATGTAGAGGCACCAAAGTAGTGCTTGGACCTCTGACAGAAAAGAGAAACTAAGTGTGCTTAGGGCCATTGTCTTGTCTCTTTGTGGTCTCTTCAACTACAAATGATGTGGTCAGATTAAGCCTAAAATGGTACCTCCAATGCTGACGGATGTGTAGAAACAAGAAAGGAGTTCTGAATCCTGAGAGTATGGGAGAACTTTTTCAGGTTATTTCAGAGCTAAAGTTCTAAGGAAGAAAACTAATGATCAAGCAAGTATTCCACATACGCAAACCCAACCCAACTCACTGCCATCGACTGACTGCTAATGTCCCTGTTGACTCACAGCGACCACATAAGGAGGAGTAGAAGTGCTCCTCGGAGTTTCCAAGAGGGTGGCTCTTTCCTGGAATAATAAACCCCATATTTCTCCTGTGAAGCAGCTGGTGGTTTTGAACAGCTCCTCCTTCCAACTACAGTAAACAGGATGTCCCCAGGGGTCTTGATATACATATGTCAGTGAATGTTCAAAATGTTTTGTTTAGGAAGAGCACAAGAAGCTCCCCTTCTGTGGTGTGTGTGTGCGTGTGACATTTATGAAACTCAATCATAACCCCATACAGTATCTCCTCGGAGAATGATAGACAGGGAACTGAGCAGCAGTCACAGTGATGCTAACTGGTTCTGTCACTCAGAATTCTCATTTCAAACAGTGGTGGCATTACTCTCATTTTTAAGATAATAAATTCTTCTGTCACACCCTTGTATGACTTAAAACAATGACAAAGAATAGACTATTTTTTATTGCTAACTAAGAGCCTTCACGGATAAATATATTTAAAAGTCAATTCATAATTCCCAAAATTGAACATGAAGCTAAAATCTATGACATTAAAATCTGGACAAGGCTGATTATTGTTGGTAAAACTTTTCTTGAAATTAGATTTATGGAGACATCTATTTTTTTTCTGAAGTCCATTTAGGATTTTCATAAGAATCTGCTATCTAAATTAAGGTTGTCAGGCAATGTTGCCATAGTTACTGGTATCATCTAAGCATGAAATGAGTAGTTCTTAATATTTTTTGTTCCTGTGGTATTATCACTGCACTATTTACAGGCATAATAACATTTGTGGTTAATATGATTCTCACTATATCAAGATGGAGCACACTAACAACTCATGGAAATCCTAACAAGATATCCTCCCCCTCTTATAATATAACTACTTCTTTATTTCATTCCTATGGGAGACTGTCTCTGAGAAGAATAGAGAGGATTTGAATTTGGCTTTTATTACAAGACATGTATAGTCTGTTCATTGATTCTCCTATTTTTAACTGCCGTATTCTGCTTATTATTCTGTCCTGTTATTCATCTCTGGTAATACAGAACTTACATTCCAAAACCTTAAATATAAAGATTTGCTGAGAAACCCAAAGAGCTATTTTTGTTCCTTATACCATCCATGTAGTCTGGCCTCAGTGTTCTGCTAAATTTCAGTCCCAGGGCTAGCTGCTCCCTACACTTCCACAGGAAACCGTTGGCAGCAGAAATGGTTAAATGTTCAATTGTGTACTGAGATGTTGATAGCTCATACTCACTCAGAGTTGTCTCCGAAGAAAGGTCTAGAGATCTACTTGCAAAAGTTTAGAACTCTTGGAAACGCTACAAAGGGCAGTTCTACTGTGAGACACATGGAATCATTAATAGTAAGAATCATTTGAAAGAAACCAATAGGTTGCTGCTTGCTTGACTGATTATTGTGTACCTCCCTTCTCTAGTTGTGACAAATTGTTAAATATCTCTAAATGTGTATTACAATTTGTTTTGATAAATTCTGGGTATGCATTCTCAATATTCAAGTATCTTAAATACCACCTAAGCTTTCTGGAGAATCACTGTATAGTTTCCACCACATGCTTGTTTGTGGATGGGTAAGGTTTTCTCTCATGAGATTGATTCTTGAACTTTCCTATTCTTATCCTCATGTGCTCCCCCCACCCCTAATTTTATTTTTAACCTTTTTCTTTGAATCTATCTCCAACCTTACAAAAATCCTCGAAGACTTGGATTATAGGTGTTAACTTCTTTTTTCTCACTAGTAGCACAGCAAAACCCTTTAGTATCATAGACAAGCTAATGCAACATGAAGCAGTGAAGTGTGCACTGTGTTTTCTCATTTTTTCTTCCCTCCCATATATCAGTTGGGAAAGCTGTATGCCATTTTCCATGGATTTTTATAACATCAATGTTTATGAAAAATGATACTTTCCATGAAATCCAAGAACTAACAGTAATACTATCATTATAATTTTCACGATCATTTATAAATAATGTCTACATGCATTAGTGACATTCACTTTAGATTCAACTTTGTGGGGCAGATAGCTTAAGTTTTAATTTTACCTCTGTTTTTGAGAAATAGAAACCTGTTACTGATTCAGCATCCCTAGAGGACAGAGTAGTTCTTCCTAATGGAGCTCTAGAAGGGAAGCTATGGTGACACAGTGGTCATGTGATAGACAACTCAACTGAAAAGTCAGTGGTTCAAGCTCACTGACTGCTCTACGAAAGAAAGATGGGTTAGTTCTATATGTGTGTTCTATAGATCACCATCATTCAGAATGAATGAAATGGCAGTGGATTAATGTGGATTAATTAAGCTGACTGCCATGCTTTATTCCACGTTGCAACTAGTAGGTTGGAGCAACCAACTTTTTTAGTTATCAGTAGGTACTTTATAGAGTACAGAGCTTTAAAAGGGACATACACTGTGCAAAATTACACAGCTGAGAAGAATCCCATCTCAAGGTAATTGATTGATGATAAAGTCTTATTTGTTATCAATATGATTCTTCATTTTCAATCTTCACTTTGAAAATTAGAAAAAATCAATTGTGCTTAGATGCCTAACGAGAACACAATAATAAAGATCTGATATAGCATTATTTTAGTTATGCACATCTAAAAGAAATTATACTTTTATCAAATCTTCAAAATTAAGATACAGCATAAATCCACTCTAATGTTCTAATTTTATATGTTTCTTTATGACTATTCATAAATGGAGTTTATCTGGCCCATCTCTTGCTTTAAAAATAAAAACTTTTTGTTAACTTGAAATACCATTAAACTGTGTTTTTAAGGGAAAATTGCTGAGATTGCCTAATAATGTTGGGAGTAGGGGGTAGTCAATTTGTCCCAGGGACAGCAGTCATGCAGAAGTCTGACGGGCAATTTCCTGGAAGAGTCCAGTTCTGAGAGGGCAAGCACACACAATATGCCTGATATAAACAGCTGAATCGTGGCAGAGAACAACTAAACATAGCATTAGATTAAGTGCTGCATTAGTTACAGTCAACGGAAATTTCCAGAAAATAGGTCTAAGCTTTTAGTGAATATTTGTGCTCATTGTAGTTAAAGCAAAGACTTCATTTTCCAGAAAACTAATCTGAAGTTTCTCTACAAAAATATCATCTGAAAATATGGATTTTAAAGATTTTGTTTGAATTTTTATATTAATTCAACTGTGAGTTGTATTGTTTAACTATACTATAATTCTTCAAGTGTGTATTTTCTAAGCATGCACTGCACTACCACTAAAATTTTCCCCCTTCTGTCTAGGCAATTCTAACCTTCAGTGAGGTCTTTAAAGGCTTCTGAAGCTGTGAGTCTTTACAAGAGTAGATACTCGCATTTTTCTCCTGTGAGTGGCTGGTGGATTTGAACCATCAACCTTGCAGTTAGCAAAGTAAGGTTTACCTGGGTCTCATTACTAAAATACTCATTCGTGTTCATTCAAGCATGTTTATAGGTATTTATTTTCCAATAGTATATGCTAGAATTGTTTTTATGATTGACGGTAGTGGTGGTGCAAAATGGTGCACATGTACCAATATATTTTATATCACCTTATCCTTTGATGAATCAATACAAATTGAGGTAACCATTTACACTTTGATGAGCTGTGTTTGACAACTCATATTACTCCATAATTCATTCAATGAGATATAAAGCTATTTCATTATATTTTTAGAAGGTGGAATATGGTCTTTATTACTTAATTATCAAACTGTGGATATATTTAGTTGTCATATTCAGAAGTCAGAAAAGGATATACTGGATGAATTAATATCTACTCTCCTTATTGGTCCTGAGGCATTGATCTGTCCTGACTTCCCTGTATTGTGAGATCTTATCCCATGCACATGTACATGCTCTGATCTAGCTGAATTATAAGTTAGAATGTGGATCACGATAGTGTGGGGAAAGAAGCATTAAACAACTAGAGGGCAGTTGTATGTCTCATTGTGCTACACTCAACTTTCACTGGGCATTACCTCTGACCCTCTGTAAGGGGCTGTCCATTGTGTACAGGTGAACTTTGCGTCTCCACTCCTTCAACCCCATTCATTTACTTTGATATGATTTTTTGTTCTGGGTGTTTGATGCCTGATATCTAATCCTATCAGTACCTCATGATCACACAGGCTGCTGGATTTTTGCCATGTGGGTTTTGTTGTTTCACAGCTAAAAGGCCACTTGTTTATTTTCAAGCTTCCAAGACCCTAGACAGTATATCTTTTGATAGCTGAGCACCACCAACTTTCTTCATCACACTTGAGAAAGGTAGGGGTTGGGGAGAGAGGCAGAATCAATCACAATGATCTACATATAACCCCCTCACAGTGGGCTGTACAACAGAAAAGTGGGAGAAGAGAGACAGTGGTCGATGTAAGACATGAAAAATATTTTTGTTATCAAAGGTTCATGGGGCGGGGGGAGGTGGTGGGGTGGATACCAAGGGCTCAAGTGGAAAGAAAATGTTTTCAAAATGATGATGGAAATGTCTGTACAAATGTGCTTGACACAACGGATGAACTTATGGATTGTGGTAAGAGCTGTAAAAGCCCCCAATAAAATGAATTAAAAAAGCATTAATGTCTAAAGGGGATGATGGATCTGGTTCATTAAAAACAGGGAATTGTAAAACACAAGCAAGCAGCACAACATAGGTTTGAGGCAGAGAAAAAACCCGAGTGCTTGGACAAAGTTAGGAATGTACACATGTTTGAAGGAGATGTTGGTAAAGTAGGTCAAGTCTGAGCAATTTAGGAGGCTATAGACCATTTTAAGAATACACACGGTTAAAAAAAAAGAATACACAGTTTAAGATACTGTTCATGAGGCAGAGGAAGTCTGAGAATTATAGAACATAATAATATCAAAAAAAATTAGAGACTTGGAAAAGTTGTAGGTTGAGAGTGGACATTTGCGGGCACCCTTGTTAAACTCCTCATTCTCTGTGGAATTATGGACTAGAGTTAATTCTTGAGAGAAAGATCTCTTGAATTGAATTTTACTGTATTACACTGTACTGTTTAGTACAGTGTTCTGTTTTACTGTGCTATGTTGTGTTGTACTGTAATGCATGCAAGTATTGCATTGCACTACAGGCAGTGCAACCAGTCTTGAAGCTATTGCTTTTATAATACATAATTGCCTCTTTCCCTGCACCATACTCCACCGCATTACAAGAGAAACTAAGTGTGAGTCCAGTTAGTCTCCTCACATCCTTGTCAGTGAAGTGAGCCATCTAGTTCAGAAACAACAAAGATCTCATGGAAGAAGCACACCAGCCTGTGTGACCATGAGATGTCAAAAGGATCAGGCATCAAACAACTAAAAATTATTTCACTCTAAATGTGGAGGAGTACAGATTGCAAACCCAAAGTCCCTTTTTAGGTAAGAGCCGTGGGGAGGAGAAGTACTAGTCAGGGTGCAGTGTAGCAATGACGAAACATACCACTTTCTTGAAGTTCTTCAGTGCTTCCCCATTCCACTATACGGATCCCAATTATACCTTACAAACCCAGGTAGACCAGAGGATGTATACTGGTACATATAGGAACCAGAAACAGAGGGAATCCAGGAGAGATGATCCCTTCAAGGATAGCGATGCTGGGAGGATGGCGGGAAGGTGGGATAGAAAGGGGGGACTGATTATAGGGATCTACATATAACCTCTTCCCTGAGGTATGGGCAATGAGGAACTGGGTCAAGGGAGATATTGGACAGTGTAAGATATGACAAAATAATAATAACTTATAAATTATCAATGGTTCATGAGTGAAGGAGGGAGGGGAAAAATTAGGAGTTGATACCTAGGGCTTAAAAAGAAAGCAAATGTTTTGAGAATTGTGAGGGCAACAAATGTACAAAACTGCTTGATAGAAGTATGGATTGTGATAATAACTGTATGAGCCCCCGATGAAATTATTTAAAAAAAAGAAATGGATGCTCAATAATGTTTGAGAATTCTACTCAGCCTTCCAAATGAATCTGTTTTCTGATCTCTAAAATAATTATTCGAGATGCTATCTTCTTTTTTCAGGGTTACTAAAAAACTTCATGTAGATTTTTATATGTTAAACACTAATCTGTATTTTATTAAAATAATGTTTGACTAAATATTTTACTTTAAATTTTATTATTTTCTTTAAAATATTTAATAAGTCCTCATATTTTATTAGCATAAAAGTATAATTTTATTAAATTAATTTATTTTTAAAGTAATTTAAATAATATTTATTAAAAACAAGTAAAATTGGCAAAACTGATTGCTTTTTATCACTTTTTCTACCAGCTTGCTTCCATCTGTACTGTGAGATATTTTGTCTGAGATGGTTCCAATAGTAGAAGAGGTATTTCTCTGAGGTTGGTCTCTTTACTTTTGAAATAGATCTCACATATTTTGAACTTTCTTAAAGCTTCTGTCTTGCAAAATATTTCCACTTCTTTATGTTTTGTCTTTTTTTGTTTTTGTTTTTGTTTTTGGTGTGTGTGTGTGGGGGGGGGGGGTCATCACTGCCTCTGGTGGTCGTGGGAGCTACCCAGCGCTGCTCCTGAGAGCTGCCGCTGGATTTGAATCAGCAAGCCCGCCGGCCACAGTCCAGCACTCAACCACTTACGCCACCGGGGCTCAGCCAAATAGTCAATTTCTACTGATTCATTGTAATCAGTATGCAAACATGCTTTGATGTAAATATCTTTGAAAAGATCTAATTGAGCTCCCACTTTCCTTCAGATTTTGTTGTCATCGAATGGATTCTGAATCATCATTTGCTTAGACATAACGAAAGTGCATTGGCATCCTCCCATAGGTGTGGTTTTCAAGGCCATCTCTGTGATTATTTCATCAGATGTTCTCACTGAGGCTTACACTTACATTCATTGCCCTTTACTTTGCTAAACACAACGCCCCCTTCAAGCAATTGATCCTTTCCTATAATGTCTCTCAAACAAAAGAGACAGTTCTTTCTTCTATTGTTATCTATGAGGTTTTTATTGGCTAATATTCAAAAGCAAATAGTGTTTCCTTGCTCACTTGTGTCAGTGTGAAAGCTGTGCCGCAGCCTGCTCACCATCGGTGAGCCTGTTGCCAACGTGCTGTAACAGAGGCATAGCCTGATGCCACTGTAAGGCACCTGACAGCTGTTGCTCGGTACCATGGAGTGAGGTTGACTCCTACAGCCTTACAAAGAATAGAATAAAATACTGCCTTGTCCTCTACCTCCTCACATATGCTGCATTACTGTTTCAATCTAGCTCATTGAGGGTCTTTCTCTTTGAAAACCCGCTGGTCAAGAATGCTGCTCCTTGCCAAGCACGGTTTTCCCTGATGACACATTTAAAGCACATGCGGCAGAGTTAGGTCACCTACAATCTAATGAGTTACCTGATTGTACTCCTTCTGGAACGAATTTGCTCATTCTCCTTGCAGTTCATGACCTATTCAACACTATTAGCCTGCTTAAATACATAGATTCTTTTATGGTTTTCCTTCCTTATTCATTCTCCATCATTCACATCTATATGAGGAGTTGGATAAGATCCCGGCATTGGTCAGGAGCACTTTATTTTTCAGAGTGACACTGTTATACTTTAATGCTTTATGAAAATCTTAGGTAACAGATTTGTCCGATGCAATACATCTTTTGATTTCTGTTTCTTTTTTTTTTTTGGGGGGGGGGGCGGGGCGCGGCGGCACCACTGCCTCTGGTTGTCGTGGGCGCTACCCAGTGCTGCTCCTGAGAGCCGCCGCTGGATTTGAACCACCAAGTCTGTGGGCCGCAGTCCCGCACTCATCCACTTATGCCACTGGGTCTCAGCCCCTTGATTTCTTAATTGATGTTACCACAAGCATTTATTGTAGATGCAAGTAATATAAAAAAATTTAAAACCTCAATTTTTCTCTTGTTTATCATAATATTTTTTGTTGATCTATTTATGAGGAATATTTTTCATTGCTTGAGTTGTAATATTACTGAAAGTTAGAGCTTTGTGTCTTAATCATCAAGTGTTTCAAGTCCTCTTTGCTTAGAGCAAGCAACGCTGTGTCTTCTGCATAATGTATATTGTTGGTGAGTCTTTCTTCACACCTGTTATTTCTCATATAATTGAATAAGCATTTTGAAAGAGTAAAACCTGACCAACACATCCTCTGACTTTAGACCGTGCAGCCTTCCCTTATTCTGTTTATTCTCTTGGTCTGTGTACTTTGAAAAACTATTAAGTCTTCTTGAAATAAACTTCTTCACAATGCTGTTCTTTATTATAATACACATAGTCAAGTGCCATTGTGTAGTCAATAAAATACAACTAAACATACTTGAGTCATTTTCTGCCTTCAAGCAAATCCATCTGACATCATCAGTTACATTCCTTGTTCTACATCCTATTCTGAAGCCTACTAAAAAAATCTAGCTGCTCCCTACTGACATCTTGTGGCAAGTTTTGTATTATCGTCAGCAATACTTGCAAGTGATATTACTCTCATAGTTTTATAATTTCCTCATTTCTTGGCTTCCCATTCTTATGAAAGGGGACTGTTCTATCAATTTGAAAAATAATGTCAGCGCTACATTAGTTTGTCAAAATGTTTTCATTTGTATTCTATATATACCCAGATAACTTTTCAGAGATGCGTTTAGTCCAAATTGGACTAATTTCATTCAGTATCATTTGTTCTTGATATTCTGCTCCCTCCTGCAATGGTAAATTAATTCTGTAACGGTGACTGTATCCATCTCATGCTGTTTTATTACTCCCTGATAGTCCAATATTTTTTTCATAAAATTATTCCCGATTGCAACTTGAGGCTTGGATTTTTTTACTCAGTTTTTGAAATGCTCTTTGAAATGTCAACCATGGCATTCTCTTTTCTTTTCCTTTTCTTTTTCCTTTCTTTAACAAAGTCTGATTTATGTTCCCCTACAAGTTACAAATGTACTTTTGACAATTGACACATACATGATACGGAGAAAGTTCTTAGTGAAGATGATTCATTCATTCAGTGGCATGCTGAAAAATCCCTTCTCTGGTTCTCCAGTTCTCCCCCACCAACAGTTTTGTCGGCATGTAGTTTACATATAATTCAATGTAATGGTTCAATCATTCAATCTTATCTAGGATAATTGTACAATCATTAGCACATCAATTTTAGAGCATTCACCACCCTATTCCCCATTACTTACACCACCTTTAAGGTGAACTATGCAATCACAATCCACTCTGATGCTCCCTCCCTCCTCTTCATTATTTACTCCTGAAATCCTCGTTCCCTCCTTATTATCTACCCTCTACTCCCAATACCCCCTCGTATTAGTTATTTCATTATACATCCATTCCTCCTGGGCATCACAGTGGGAGACCCAACAGAAAGCAGTGAAAAAAATTGCAATTAGGTGGCAAGGATAAAGTCATTATGGTACAAAGAAATACTACAAGTAACGTGTAAGAAGAAAAAGACCCACACAATATTCAAAAAGCCAGAAAAAAATTTCTGTCACGGGACCAGTAAGAGATCCTTGCATCCAGAACAAATTCAGGTTGGGTCTATGGAGTGCTATACTGGACAAGTGTCAAAATGAATCCAGCATAATCAAGATTACAATGGTCTCTGCCTGATACAAAGGCTGTTGCCTGTGGCCTGAGCAGTTCTGCCAGGTGTTCAGTCTGACAAGACACTCTGCAGATGGGTTTTGGGCTCCCACCATCCACCATAGTCCTTCTCATATTGAGTGTTCATAATTTTAACTCTGATGCTTTTCTTCTCACCATTTTCATATTTTGTACTTGTCATCTTTGGGTCACACAAGCTGGTGTGCTTCCTCCATGTGAACTTAGTTGACTCCTCATTGAGATGACTTCTTGTTTGAACACAAGCCTTTAAGATCCCAAATACATTTCCAGTTGGTAGCCAGGAGTCATCTGATTTCTTCATCATACTTTGTTGTAACACTCTTATCTTCAGCGATCATTTCATGGAGGTTAGCAGTCTCCAAACATAATTTTCCTTCCCGGACTTTTTAACATCATCTCACTCTTATCTCCCCCACCTCTCTATATCCACCTTCCCCCCAAACACTTGTTATATTTTCTTTCCCAATAGGCTCAACATCCCTGGGTTTAGTTTACCAAGAAACAAATACAGTTTTAAAGGAGTGAACCCCAATGGTGACAGACCTTTAAGGCACACCACAATATGTCAGCATAAGCAGAATATAGCAGAATGACCATGATAGAATTTCCAGAATAATATGTATCCTTAAACAGCATACAGGACACTGATGTAGCAAGATCTTGTTTGTTCACCAACCAACAGTGCACTGCTCTTGGTACAGCTGTCTTCCACTTCCCGAGATGCCATGTGTTTTCCAACTAAAGTCCTCAGGTTATAACTGTGTCTACAGTAGAGTTCAGTTCAGCCAGTAGAGTTCCCATAGGGAGATCCCTGATGCAGTCTCTGGAGCATTATGTGCACCCCAAAGATGTGGGATATCCTGAGAACTCAATTTTGGCCCCCTGCTGCATGCCACTAAAGAATCAACTCCACCCCCACCCACCGCCCATGATCCTAAGAGCATCCTCAGTCTCGCCTCCCCGACCTATGGTCAGCCCTGCCTCCCTATCCTACAACAGAAATGCACCTGTGTTCCTATGTTCACCCGAGCTTAACCATTGCCTCTCTCCTCTCCTGCTCTGTGCCTCTCATCAGTAAGCCTCATCCCTCTGACAGGTCTACTTCTCTCTCTGGAAATTCTCACCCCAGATCCACATGGCTACCGCTCAGCAAACAGCACCCACCTTCTCCCCCAGCCATTTCATCCCAGATATGGTGAGGTGCCTCTGGCCAAATGGCATACACTATACAAACCTGGAGCCTGCAAAGTGTGGTTCATTGGCACTGATGCAGCTTTTTGCCAGGCTGTCTGGTTCCAGTCAGAGGACTGGATGGTCTGTAAGCTTGGGCTTGTATCCATTCTGTTGCTTGTTCCAATCACAGAACATGTGTCCCTTAGTGCTAACTTCATTCAGCATAATATCTTTCATATTCCTCCATGAGTTGGGGTGTTTTATAGTTTCATTGCTAATTTTTAGTGCTATGTAACAATCCATTGTATATGTGTACCAGAGTGTATTTATCCAGTCTTCTATTAATGAGAAAGAAGGCTGTTCCAGCTTCTTGCCATTGTGCATTATGTTGCGATGAACATGGTGCAGCAAATGTCCGCTTGTGATCTGTTTCTTATTTCTTCCTGGTATATGCCCAGTAATGGCATGGCAGGGAAATTTGGTAGCTTAATGTCCACATCGCCTACCACAGTGGCTGTGTATATTTTTAAGTTTACCAGCAGTTCCATAAAAGTTCCTATCTCACCACATTTTCTCCAACATTTGTTCTTTTCGGTTTGGTTTTGTTTTTAAACTAGGCTATAGAAATGAGCAGAATATCTCATTGCTGTTTTGACTGGCACTTCCTGGGTAGCTAATAATCTGGAGCATTTCTTCATCTGTTTATTTGAATGCCATCATTTGTGCCATATATTCAGGTTTTTGCTCACCTTCTCAGAGAGCTATTAGCTATTTTCTTGTAAGATCGTAAAATTCTATAGGTCTTGGTAATTAGTTCTTTGTCAGTTATATTGTTAGTAATTATATTTTCTCAATCTTTGGGCTCTCATTTTACTCTTTTAATAAAGTCTTTTGATGTGCACCAGTGTTTTATTTTTCATAGGTCCCATTCATCTATTTTATGTTCCATGGAGTGTGTTTCTTTTGTTAAGTCTGATAGGTTGTGTATTCCCGTCACTGTGGCTTCTATGTTTGTCTCAATTTTCTCATTGATGATTCTGATAGATTTGAGTTTGACTTCTAGGTCTTTGATCCACCTTGAGTTTATTCTTGTACATAGAGTGAAATATGGGTCTTGTTTCATTCTTGTGCATGGGTTTATCCAGCTTGTCCAACACCATTTGTCGAAGAAAGCGTCTGCTTCCCATTTAATGTATTTGGGGCCTTTGTCAAAAATAAGTTTTCTGTATTGATGCTTTTATTTCTGTGTTTTCTTTCCTACTTCACTGATCTGAATCTCTATCAATATACCAGTACCAGGGTCATTTGACAACTGTGGCTGTATAGTAAATTTTGAGATAAGGCTGCCTACTTTGTACTTCTTCTCAAGGAGTTCTTAGCCTCTCCTGGGTTTCTCTTTCCATATGAAGTTGGTAATCATTTTTTCCCATTTCTTTGAAGAACGATGCTGGGATTTTGATAAGTATTGTACTGAATTTGTTGTATTGTATTGTATTGTATTGGAATTGAAAAGATTGCTTTAGGTAATATTGGTATCTTCACAATATTGAATCTTCTGATCCATGAAAACAGAATTTACTTCCATCTGAGTAGATGCCTTTTGGTTTCTTGTAGTAATGTTTTGTAGCTTTTTTTGTATAGGTCTTTTTGCTTTGTCTGAGATTGGGGGTGTTTGGCATATTCCTAGATATTTCAGCTTCTGCATGGCTCTTGTGAATGGTACTTATTCCCTGTTAGCTTCATCAATACTCTCATCACTGGTATGTAGGAATCCAACTGATTTCTGATTGTGAATCTTGTACTCTGCTATTCTACTGAACTATTGTTCTAGCAGTCTCATTTAGGATTCTCATTTAGGAACTGTTAGGATTCTCAACACATAAAATCACTGCAAATAGCAAAAATTTTACTTCTTTTCCAAATTGTACAAGCTAGGTATTTTGTTGTTGTCTTATGATATCGGCTAAGACTTCCAGCACAATGTTGAATAGAAGAGGGTATAACGGGCTTCCTCGTTGGGTTCCCTTGTTAAGTAAGTGGAAATGTCTTCAGCCTTTCTCTGTTGATTTTAATATTTGCTATTGATTTTTATATGGATTATATTGTATCAAGGATTTTCCCTTCTAATCCTTTCTTGAGAGTATTATGAATGGGTGTTTGATGTTATCAAATGCTTTCTCTGCATAGATTGATATAATCTTATTTTTTCCTCTTTCTTATTGATATGGTGAATTGCATTCATTGTTTTACAAATGTTGCATTATCTCTGCATCACTGGAATGAATACAACTCAGTCATGATGTACTATTTGTTGATATTGTTGAGTGTTCTTGGCCAGGATTTTGTTGAGAATCTTTGCATCTATGCTCATGAGAACATGTTAACTTTGTTAGTTGGCTGTTCATTTTGTTGATCCTTTTAAAGAATCAAATTTTGCTCTGTTGATTCTTTCCATTATTACTCTGCTTTACAGTTCATTTATCTTCACTATAATGTCTGTAGTTTCTTCTCTTTTTCTGGTAGAGGGATTATGCTATTGTCTCTATTCTAGCTACTGGAGATGCTGAGGTGAGAGGTTGACCATACTTCTCTCCTCTCTTTTCATGTGTGCATTGATTGCCATAAAGTGATCTCTGATAACTGCTTTTGCTGTGTCCCATATTTGGTATGTTGTAATGTTGTTCTCATTGGTTTCTAGGAACTTCCTAATTTCCTTGAGCTAATGCCCATTGGCTTTTCAGAAGTGTCTTAAGTCATCAAGTTGGTTGTCTGCTGTATTGTTTTTTCTATTGTTAATTAACAACTCTATAGTGCTGTGGTCAAAGAAGGTGGTCTGAAATACTTTCGTGTGTTTGAATTTTCTCAAGCTTACCTTGTGTCCCAGCTTGTGGTTTATTTTAGTGCTATGTGCACTGGAGAAGAATATGCATTTTAATATATGCATCTAATCATTACTATTCAATGTGATTACATGCAACTATATGTTGGAGAGCTCTTAAAATGTTTATTAAGTCAAGTTATTTGATTGTTGTCTTCAGCTCTTCAGTTTCTTTGCTGAGTATCTTCCATGTTAATCTATTTTTCTTTGAGAGAGCTGTATTAAAACCACATACTATACCTGTTGATCCAGTGATTTCTCTTTCCATGTTTTGGAGAATTTGTTTGACAAATTTTGAAGGTCTTTTGTTGGGGGTTCTTGCTTTACTGATTCATCAAGCATTATGTAATGCTATTCTTTTTTTCTCATTATATCATATACCTAAAAGTCTATTTTGTCTGAGATTAGTATTGACATCACTGCTTTCTTATTGCCATTGCTTGATAAAATTTGTCAATCTTTGACTCAGCTTATTTTTGTCTACGTTTTTGAGACATGTATTTTGAAAGCAGCATATTGATGGGTTTTGTTTTCTAATCTAGTCTTCTAACTTTTGTCTTTTAACATATGCATCTAACCATTAATATTCAGTGTAATTAAACCCAAACATGGACATGTTGCTGTCATCTTATACTATTTTTCCATTCTTTTTTGTAGGGTGCTGTGTGTGTGTGTGTGTGTGTGTGTGTGTGTGTAGTCTATTCTTGGCTTCATATCTCCATTAGACCTCTCTAATGTTTTGGGTAATGTTTGCAATGTTGGATGGTGTTACACCTATGTTTTGTTCTGTAGTTGTATATTTTTCTTCCCCCCAAAAAACTGGAAAGTATTTATCATAGTCCTCTTCTGTTGTTGCTGTTCTAAAAATTTTCTAAAAGTTTCCTGCTCAAAGGAAATTTTAATTCATCCTTCAAAATCTATGCAGAAAGGATGCTTGGATTGCAGTTGTTGCCCATCAAGTTTCAGAGCACATTGTTCCAGTTTCTTCTTTCATTCATGGTCTCTGCAGATAGGTCTGAGTTTATTCTTATTGTTTTACCTTTATATGGGACTGATTTTTCCTCTCTAAGTGCTCTCATGTTTCCCTGCTTTTCCTTGAAATTGCATAGTTTGACTATTATATGTCTTGATTCAGGGGTTGGAGGGGAGCTAATCTAATTGGTGTTCTCTCTGCTTCTTGAATGCTTAAGATCTCCTCATTTGGGATATTGTGGAAATCTTCCAAAAATTCCATATTTTAGTTATAGACTTTTTTTTCCTTCTCCAGGGCTGCAATAATTCTAATGTGGTTCCAATTCACGGAATTCCACATTCTCTTCAGGTTTCTTCTTAGTCTCTTTCCTTTTTTTGTTTTGTTTTGTTCTTTGGGCATCACTGCCCTCTGGTGGTCATGGGAGCTACCCAGCTCCGCTCCTGAGAGCCGCCCCTGGATTTGAACCACCAAGCCCAGAGGCCACAGTCCCTACCCAACCACTTATGCCACTGGGGTTCAGCCCTTTTTTTTTTTTTTTTAACTATTTCTTGTATTTGCTGAATTCTGCCTGATTATTTTTGAAATCACTGATTTGGTTCTCTATTCCCTTCAATTATTTTCATCCCTCCCCTTTTTATCTAATTCTGCTATGTTATTCCTTAACTCCTGGAATTCCCTTTGGTGAGAGGATTCTAGTATCTTTACTTCTTTATTTGCTTTCAGGATTGTTCCATAACTTCCTGTATGACACTGAGCAATATTGACAAGCATTCTTTCACTGGCAGATCACTGGTTGCTCCTGTGTAGACCATCAGGTTGGGGCATCTTCAGTCCTTGACTTTTATTTCTCTGGATTTTTTGTGTCTGGTAGTACAAATGGTGGCTGATGCTTTTGTCACATCTTGGGTGAGCTAGTGATAGAGCATTATCTTTTGACATTTGTAGGGATGACTGATCTGACCTTTAGGTTGGGGAGGTTCAGATATGTACTGGAAAGTGTATTGTTTGTAGGTGAGGGGGAGCTTTACTTGGGTGAGAAGGTTGCTCTGAAGTAGGTTTTTATGGTGGTATTAGTCATAGGAAGCCTTCTCCTAGATATTGTGGCAGTCATGTGCTTATGTTAATTTTATGATTGAAATGTAGGGGTGGAATCTAGTCTGTTAATCTGGAGATAGCCACTGAGTAGCCAGTGAGACCTCTGTGTGGGCATGGCTTTCTCCTGAGACTTCTGGGAAATCTCGTGATATTTCCCTAGTGAAAATGAGACGCTATCTTCCCCAGTTGTTGGGAGTTAGTTCTCAGAGACGATGAATCATGCATGAGACAAGATGGCCGCGTTCGAGAAGCTAGAGGAGCTGGCAGAGAGACCACATGGCTTTGCCCTGATGGAGCCAGATCTCCGAAGCTGGGGCGGCCACATGGAGACCTCTGCCAGCGATGAGTTGCTTCTGCCACCATTGGATGCTGTTAATGAACCCTGAGCCCTGGAATCGAGCCATGTGGAGACCCCTGCCAGCGCCCGGATTCTGCACCCACTGACCTGTGACTTCGTGAGTCAGAAGGAAACTTTATAGACTGATTTTGGACACATGGATTAATAGCACACTTATAATTTTGAACTGGACTGAGCTTAATGTCCTGTTCCTCTTGTATATAAACATTTTCCTTATATACATATGCGTGTCTATGAAATTTGTTTCTGTAGTCTACCCAGACTAACACAGATATATCAAATTTTACTGAACTGGAGAAGAGGGTTAGGGGAGATGTGCTTTTACTTTGTAAGTTAAAGGAGGTTCTATCACTCTGAGGTGGAAGAAATAGGTTTCAGAGATTATTATGGTTGGTGTGTGGAGTAGCATCATGAACCAACCAGAGTCCTTTATTGACCCTGTGTTATTACGTAAGTTAGAGTACAGTCTTTCCATTTTTGTGCTTATATATTGGGTTCCCGCACAACTCAGAACTCTCCACTCCTTGCATGTGGTCCTGGGGTGTACACCGGTTACTAGAATGGATGCCCAGGGAAGGGGGCTTCTGTTTAGAGGCAATCTAGCCTGTGCCATCCCACTCAACTTCCCAATAGTTATCAACCTCTCAATACTGGAAAGTCTCCAAATGGGCGGTGTGGTGCGGCTGGGAGTTGCCGCTGCACAGACACGTGATTCAAAGTGTGGGCCGGTGTTAGGTAAAGGGCCTGCATCCACAGCCGCATTTTCTGTGGGTGAGCCAATAGAAGAACCCTGGGGTGCTGGGAGGCCCAGTCTCGCGTCCCAGTCCCAGGCATGGCTACCTTACCCATAAATCTGGTTGTCCCACAGCAAGTCATTCCTGTGCGTTCTGCATGGGTGCCATCTTCACAAAACATCCCTCTTTTCCTTTCTAACCCTTTGTCTTTTAACATTGTATTACCATAATTTACTTTGTCTTCTCCAGCTGTCCTTTCTGCTCAGACCTGTTACTTCTCCATTTTCCCAGCTTCTGTCTCTAAAAAAGCAAGTATCAGAATTTCTTCTGGTATCCTCCACTTTTTTTCGTTCTTATCTTTGCTTCCTTTATGAAAAATGTAATTCATGTCATACTACAACCGGTCTGGTATTTGGTGTTCAATGTAGCATATACAGTCTTGCTATGATCTCTAAAATTCATATGGGATATAATGACGATTGTCTTTTAGCTTTGGTTAACTTATTTCATTTTCTACCTGAACCTTCACGTTCAACCTGAACATTCATATGAACGACTGGTGGTCAGTTTCACAGTTGGTTCCTTGTCCTATTTTGGAAGGTAATATTGAGATTACCCCTTTTCACATTTGCATTCTCTATGATTCTTCTTCATTCATCTAGTTGGATACATATGTATTGTTATTGTATTTTTAGAAAAAGTTACAACAAATAGGTTGTTAGCATTGACAACATTTTATCACCCTTTCTCCAGTATTTTACTACAATCCACACCACATTTTCTAACTACCTATATTTTTTCTCCCAACGTTTACATTTCAATCACCACCAATTATCAATGCATCTTCATTGTGTACTTAATCGATGTCAATCTGTACATTAGGAAAATTCAATCATATATTTATTATTGACTTTAGCTGTTATTAATTAATTTTGAAAAGTATTAACTGATTAACTGATTGTATTAACTGATCTTCCTTGAAGACATATGGATATTATCCTGTCAAAGAGCAATGTGCAGAATAATTCTCAAATTTTCTTCTTCATGGCTGAAGATATGTCATTCTTTTTCAATATATCATATAGTGAGCTAAATGATTGTGTTTATTCTAAAACGCCAATACTGGCCTATCAACTCATTAGTTTTTGAGAACTTCCAATTTTCTTGAGTTCATATTTTGCACATTACACCTTCCAATTATTCTTTTTCTTTTTTATTAAATACTTTTATCTCTTATCACAATTATTAATGAATAATGAATGTCTGTGGCTGCTTCTTCTCATCTGAGTCATACTCATCAGCAATTGAAAATCCTATATGATTTGTTCCATCCAAGTCATCATGAATGATTTTACTTTTGGGGGGGATGCATCCTCCAGAAGTAATTTGGTTGCTTTACCACTGGTGGAACTAATCTTTTATCATTATAGCAAACAATGTTCTGCTGTTGTGCATAGGTTTCATTGACCATCCTTTCAGAAATGTTATCCCTGTTTCTTCCTCTTAGTCTATCTTAGTTTGAAATTTCTTCTGAAGTCTATCTAACATGTGTGATGCTCCTTTTATCTGAAATACTTATGACGAAGCTGTCAGCATCACAGCAACATTGAACTGGCATATCATTATTGTAAGCCACTGCAACAGGACAAAGAAATATAGATTTTTGTGTTACTTCTGTTTTTTCCATTAAATTTATCATTCTAGTTGTATGTATTTCATACTTCTAGAAAGTTTTCTCTTACTCAGAATTTGTAATCAATGTTAGCATTAATGTATATTGTATAATGTATATTGTGTTGAAATCAATTGGCTAATTATTCATCTGAACCCAATTGACATCAATAGCATTTTATCCAGTGTACTAAATCCCCTTGGTATAGTGCTCACATATCTCTCAAAGAATATGATTTGATTTTTAAGGCCCCAATTAATTTTTACCCCATCTTAATTTTTATTACCAGTGTGGTCCTAACATATTTGCAAAATCAAAATTTTTTCTGTGACTTTCAAGGGTCTACCTAATGCTATCCAAGTTCACATTTCTAATTTCAGTATCATCTACACTAACATGTACTTATTTCCCTTGTGGCACTCTCACTTTGAACTAATTTACACTGTCTTTGGGGTATTTGAAATTGTTGGCATTTTTGTTTAGAGCACTTCTTTCACACGGCCACAGTCTTTTACAGGATATAAGTCTCAACTCAAATGAGAGTTCTCAAAGAAATCTTTCCATTGACTCAGCTGAATCTGTAACTGCCTTTAGCATATTAGCTAATTTTACCTTCTTCAGGACACTTATCAATGATGGCCTAAATAGCACATTTGAGGCTTTTCCAAAGGAAAATTTTGCAACTGACATAAATGAAAAGCTAGGAAAAGTGTATATAGAGACTAAAAGATGAAATTCTTATCGTGAGCCCTGAAGAAATTCAACCTTTAGAATCAGGAAACTCTGTGATTTGAGAATGGAGAAAAAATTATCTCTTTCCTGATTTTCTTTATGAATATCATGAAACTTTGGAGACATTGAAAATAAAGAAAAAAGGATAGAATAAGATCAAGAAGTTAGGTGCAGTCATTAGTGCTGAATGCCTCATAAGAATCCAACTACATTGAAGACTTTAACACGGTAGTTGGGTGTAAAGAAGTACATTCATTTGTAACTATATCAAGAAGTAACTATGGTGTGATAATGGCAGTAGCCATATGAAAGTGCATTAAATAGAAAGTAGCAAAAGAAATAGGAAAATTCTTATGAAAAGCACATTTAAGAAAATTGTATGAAGCAGGGTAGGTACATTGAACTAAAAAGCTGGAGAGAGGTGGCATTTTTGTTAAAAGCAGTAGCGCAGATTTTCTTTTTTGCAAGAAGCTCGAGAAATATTGGTTTTATGTACATATATAGAAAACCAGAATTAGAGTTACATACTTTTCAAGGAATAGATTTCTAGTGAGAGGAAAAAAAGCTATTGAAAAGATAGGTTTTTGATCTTTTTAGTGAATAGCTTAGTTCTGCTTATAGATAAAAGGAAATAATCTTTCGGGAAAGAGAAGAATTTTAGAACTCTACTGATTATAAATTGTTGTTCCAATATAAGGGAAGATGTTGTAGAGCCGAAATAAGGGAAGATGAAGAAGGATGGGTATACACTCAAGAAAGTTACAGCTTTACTGGGATCATATATGATAAAGAAGCAATGTGAGAGGAAGCTTATGGGAAAAGAGACTATAACATCTTGAAGCCATGTGGAAAATCTTGGCCCTTGGCCCAATGTGGAGAAGGAACTTTGAACGATGGGATGCCTGACTCAGAATCTGCAGAATCCACAGCCTACAGAACCCTCAGCCGACAGGAACCGCCTACTCTGGCCATGAGGAAATGGTAAGATCTATAATCTTGCACTATGTTCAGCACATCAACTTTAAAGCAAAATTAAATAAGCAAAGAAGTAAGAAACATTTTTTAAAATTCAGTGTTTTTTTCACATTTTAGAAAAATTGGTATTTTAATTAAAAGCATAGGCACATACTGTTAATTTTTTTCTCATCATAAGTATGTCACTGACAGCTACTGGCTTCAATACCATTCCTTTTTAATTGAAGTAAAGAAATTTTGATGGGTAGGGCAAAAATATGTTATCGAATACTTTAAAAGAATCATTTTATAAAAGGCACAAAAGAACTTCTTAGAAATCTGACAAATGTACTAAAATGTATCTGAAATGAGCAAGTAAGCCAGTTATTATTATCTCTATTATATAGTTTAGGAAATTGAGGGTTGCAACAGTTAAGGATGAATCAAACTCATAATTACTAAGTGATGGGGACTAATTTTGAGCTTTTTTATGAGATTTTTGCCCAGTGTACTTTTCTTTTGTGGGGTACTGCTTCTTCACTGAGGCTTACATTATGAACCTGATTATAACCTTTGCTGAGGACAAAATTGCAGCCATCTGAACATCTGGTCTTCTTTTCTGTTGCATGAAGGCCTCGATGAAGAGTTAGTAGCTGAAATATTATGTTCAACTATGATAATAATTAACACCAGCAGAGTTTTTCATAGTTACATTGTAGCAAAAAGTTGCTACAGAACTTGAAATATTTTGCATTTAATTTTCATCAAGGCTACAGCTTCACATTGATTTAAAAATAAACCTTCTTTTCGAAAAATAGAGCTGTTCTGTTTTTTTTTTAAATCTACTTTTTTGCAATATGCCTAAAGTGACTTTCAAACACTCCTCTGTCAGTTTGCAAGACTGCAGTGGCTGTCCATTACAGAGATGAGGGAGGGTAGCTTTGCCGGGTGCATTGGTCTCTTTAAATACAGGAGGGTCACTCATGGACTAGTGGCTCAATGGACTATCACACACTGGGAACAAGGTCTTGTGCATCTACATCTTTTAAAAATGGCCTGTGATTACTTATCAATAGGAGAAAAGCACAGCTTGAGATAAAGCAAGAAGATGGAGTCGCCCACATGAAAGACACTTAAAACACAACTGGAAATGTGTCATCTCCTGAAAGTCGAGTTAACTTAATGACATGAGGGAAGTAAAACTTTCAGAACCATCATGTGCTAAGTGACCTGTCTTGTTGGGTTTTTTTTGGAGGGGGAGCATCACTGCCCTCAAGTGGTCGTGGGAGCTACCCAGCCTTGCTGCTGCTGGATTTGAACTGCCAAGACAGTGGGCCGCGGTCCCGCACCTGGGCTCAGCCAACCTGTCTTAAAATAAGAAAAAAAAAAAAAACCGAGCAGCAAACACAGTAATAATGAAGACATGGACCAAGTACCATTTTAAAAAGAAACCCTGCCCGTGTGTCAATGCTGACTCAATCAACGGCCTACGACAAAATAGACTGGGCCCTGATGGTTTATGAGCATGTAACTGCTTACTGCAGTAGAAAGTCCTATCTTCCTCTCCTGGAGCCACTCGTGGTTTTGAACTGCCGACCTTTCGTTGCAGTCCAAGTCCTCTATGACATCAGGACTTCTGGGGAAAGCACAAAACTACAAAAATTGGACGCCCTGAAATATAAAGTGAAACATTAAGATCATTATCCTGGACACTAGTATTGGGCAATTCATATAGGAAATTCTTAGAGTCCATGATGTTGAGAATGGGAAATTGAAGTGGAATGGCATCACATTCACTGTTAAAAAAAAAAGAGCTATTGCAGATTTATTCTGAAATATAATGGTGCAAGTGACAGGATAATTTTTTATACACTTTTAAATGTTTTGTGCATTTAGTTCACATTTTGTAACTTGCTTAAAGTTACTAATAAACATTCTTCTGCTATCTTATAGTCCTATAGTGGCCTGTTTACTGTGCTGCTGTTCACTAACCCAAAGGAAGCACAAGTGGAAAGTAACAAAAAATAAATAACACCTTGTGCATTCAGCTGGAAGAACTAAAGAAAAACTTCAAGCCCTGAGTTAATAATATCAAAATATTTTAAAGACAAGTATTGAAAGATGTAAGGGAATTTTTAAAATTATGAAAGGAATACAGAGTCACAATGCCAAAAAGAACTAATTGACATTCAGCCATTTCAAGAGGTGACATATGACCACGAAGCAATGTTAAAAAGGAAGAAAAAGAAGCAACAGGAGCGGCAGCAATGGTATTGAAAGGATGAGTCCAAGCTGCATTGAGAGCAATACTGAGAAATAAAGCTCCAAGAATTGAAACAATACAAAAGAACAATTGCCACAAGTTGAAAACGCACTGAAAGCACTCACTCATGCTAAGAAATTTGTAAGACAGCTCTCCACCCAAGCAACAGGAAAATATCCATATTTGTAATTGGTTCAAAGAAACATTACCCACCCCACCAAATGTGGAAGTTATCAAACAAATCATTCATGTCACATATAAATGATATTTTGAAAGTAAGATTCTGTTGAAGATACATTGTTTTAATGTAGCAGTTTTAAAATGTTTTTTGATAGCAAGCTGCCAAAAATTTAAGGTGAAATCAGAAGCTGTGGAACAAGGAATCATTGCCGATGTTAAATGTACCTTGGATGCAGGCAGATAATACCATAAGTATTGCTTGTATTCATTTTGCAAAGGAATTTGACTGTGGGGATTATAACATTGGGAAGCACGGGCATTCCAGAACACTTCATTGTGCTCAAACCGAACCTATAAGTGAATCCAAAGGCAGTTGTTTGAAAAGAACAAAGAAACACATCATAGATAAAAATAAATGCAGATGTGCACAGGATTGTATTCTTTGGTAATATTTAACCTAATCTGTATATTTAACAAATAATCTGAGAAGCTGAACTCTCTGAAGAAGAATGATGTGTTGGGATTGGAGAAAGGCTTATTAAGAGCTGGAGATACGCAGTTGACATGTGTTTGCTGAAAGAGAGGAGGGCTTGAAGCTGTTGTTGTTGAAGATCAAGCATTGTAGTCTTCAGTATGGCTTACAACTACCTCAATGTAAGGAGAGCTAAACTCCTCACAATTGAGCAAAACAGTAACGTGATGGTAAATGAAGAAAAGTTTGAAATTGCAAAGTATTTTATCTTGCTTGGATTCACAATCAATGTTCATAGAAGCAGTCAAGAGATCAATGCACAGCACTAGGTAACTCTGTAGCATAAAATTTTTCTGAAGTGTTGAAGAACAAAGATATTACTTTAAAGAGTTGGGGATGACTGACAAAGTGAGGTTCAACTGAGTCAAGTCCTGGTATTTTCTTCATGACTCATGTCCACATTAAAGTTTGGAAATGAATATTAAAGAGAAGAATTAGTGCAGTGGAATGATTGTGCTGGAGGAGAATATCTACAGTATCATGGATGGTCAAAATAGTGAGCAAATCCATCTTAGAAGTATAGTCAGAAATTCTCCTTAGAAGCTAGGATAGAAAAGCTTAATATGACATACATTGGACATGTTATCAGGGCAGACAAGTTCTTGGAAAGAGACATCATGCTTGGTAAAATGGAGGGGCAATGAATAAGAGAATAGCCTTCAAAAAAGATGAGTTGATGCAGTGGGCTGACTGAAATGTAACCATTGTGAGATTGGTGTAGGGCCAGTTAATATTTCCCTCTGTTGCACCACTTTAAAACAACTAATAACAGCATAAGAATGAAGAGTTAATACACATCCAAATTTTAAAAAATCCTTGGGAGTCAGAGTATAACCTTGGGAATACACTTGAAATAATAGGTCATCTCAGGAATATGTTTGCTGTCTTAATAATGACTAAGGATCAGACAAGTTGTTGAATAAATTAGGGAAATCATCCTGAAGAATCCTGTCATTAGTAAGTGCTTTTGAGGTGGTTTCAACAATGACTGTATATACAGGAGAGAAAAAATCACTGCCAATCTCAAAATTGTTCTTACGTTTGAGCCTATTTTTGCAGCCACGGTGTCAATTCATCTTGTTGACAGCCATCCTCTATTTTACTGTGCTTCCACTTTACCATGTTTGAGACACTTTCCAGAATCTGAAATCTCCTGAAATCATGTCCAATTACATGGGGCAACATCTCAGAATTCTTGTGATTGAGGAGCATGTTGGCTGTACTTCTTCCAGATATATATGTTTCTTCTTTGTGTAAACATGATATTATCCCTTTTCCTTACCAGTACCATAATTCAAATGCATGGAAGCTTCTTTAGCCTATCCAATTCAATGGCCAACTTTCACATGTATATAAGGCAATTAAAAATACCATAGCATGGATCAGGCACACTGTGGTCCTCAAGGTTCTTGCTTTTCAACACGTGAAAGAGGTCTTGTGAAGGATGTTTACCCAATATAACGCATAGTTTGATATCTTGACTTGTTTTCATGAGCATTGATTGTGGATCCAAGAAAGAAGAAATCCTTGACAACTTCAACCTTTTACCAACTTTTGTGATGTAATTTCTTGATCCAGTTGTGATTATTTTTATCCCCATTCCATTGAATTACAATCCATACTGAAGACTTCAGTCTCTGATCTTCATCAGCAAGTGCAAGTGGTCCTTACTTTCAGCAAGCAAGCTTGTATCCTCTGCATATTGT
>PVJH01023105.1:0-35525 GCA_004026705.1 Nesogale talazaci | reverse complement strand
GTGTATGAGTACAGAACAGAAACCCACTTCCTGTAGCTGGCAGCTTCTGGCCGCTTCAATGAGAAGGTACTCTATGGTCCTTTCTTACCCTCTGTTCACTCTTCTCTCTCTCTGCATTCTTTCCACAGATGTCATCACATTGCTTCAATAAACACACACATGCAAATCAACTCTAAAATATCTCTTTCTAGATTACATTTAAAAAGGCCAGACCTCTTTGTCTACATTCCGCCATTGGCTCTCCCAAAGCCACTTCCAACTCTCCAAGGTCGTCAGTCAAAGTCATGTTCTTCGTCCCAAGATGTTCTCAGAAAGATTAAGGCAAATTGCTTATGACTACACAGCCAGCAAGGAGCAGTGACCGGAAGCAAGTCTTGGATGTTCAAAGCCCATTCTCCTCCTGCCATACACCACAGTCTCGGGGGGCAGAAAAAAGAAATGGGAACTTAGGAACTGTGGACATAGTCTAACTCTTGTTTCATGCCCTTTCGTGGTGCTTGTTCTACTGAGCTCCACTGGCTATTATGATATCTTAGCTTCCTAGCACGGCTGTAATGTGGTTACCACAAGTGGGTGGCTTTCAGGAATAGAAAGCTATTTTCCCACAGGCCCAAAGACTAAACGTCTGAATTTAGTGTATAACTATTATGAGAGGTCTTTCCTTGTGCGTTAGCTTCTAGCTATTCTTTTTTTAATTAACAAATCATTTAATTGGAGGCTCTTAGAACTTTTTTTTTTAATTAAAAATTTTTTTGTTTAATCCTTTTTGGGGGCTTATCTATCATTTTTCACAATACATAGTTACTTATACTATGCCAAGCACCTTCATATACCTGCTTTTGATAACATTCTCCAAATATCCGTTTTTCCACTCGGGCCCTTGATATGAACTTTTCTTCCTTTCCCTCCGTCCCTTTTCCCCCTCCCTCCCAGTTCTCATTACTTTATAAATTATTATTGTTTTGTCATATCTTACACTGCCCAACATCTCCCCCTGCCCGCTCCTCCCTATGTCCATCCTCCAGATAGGAGGCAATCTGTAGATGCCCACAGTTGGGTCTCTCTCTCCACCCCACATTCCCTTTACCTATGCGGTAACTCCACTCTCACCAGTGACCCTGAGGGGTTCATCCGTCTTGGATCCCCTGTGTTTCTAGCTCTCATCTCTGCCAGTGTACCTTCTCCAGTCCAGCGAGACTTGCAAGGTAGAGTTGGGACCATGATAATTAAGGGGAGGAAGCCTTCAGGAACTAGAGAAAAGTTTTTGCTTCATTGCTACCTCACTTACTGGCCCATCTCCTCCCCGTGACTCCCCTGTAAAGGTGTGTTCAATTGCCAACAAGTGGGCCTTGGGTCCCCACCCTGCTCTCCCCCTCATTCTTATTGATTTGGTTCTTTTTCCTTAATGTTTGATATCTGCTCCCTTCGACCCCTCGTGATCACACAGTTTGGTCAGCTTCTTCTAGTGGGCTTTGCTGCTTCTGCACTAGATGGCCACTTGTTCACCTTCAAGCCTTTAAGATCCCAGCTACTTTATCATTTGGTGGCTGGGCACCATCTTAGAACTCTTATAACAATTCATCCATCAATTATGTCAGACACATTTGTACATATGTTGCCATCATCATTTTCAAAATATTTTCTTTCTGTGTGAGCCCTTGGTATTAGCACCTCTTTGTCCTCACCCTCTCCCATGCTTCTACCCTCATGAACCCATGGTAAGTTATAAATTATTATTACTTTCATATCGTACACCATCTGTTGTCCCCTGTCACCCACGTTTTGGTTGTTTATTCCCAGGATGGGTTTGAGGGGTGTTTTCTATTGATACTTGTAGTATCTTCCCCATTTCTCCACCTTCTCCCTCCATCTTCACCCTACCCTCATGGTATCAGTGCTCCCATGGCTGTTCATGTGGGATTTATCTGTACTGGATTCCAAATGTTGAGAGTTCTTATCTGTACCAGTGTACATGGTACGATCTAACTCGATTTGTAAGGTAAAACTGAGGTCATGATAGTGGGGTTGGAGCGGGGAGGTGTTGGGAGAGCATTAAAAAACTAGAGAAATGTTGTGTGTTCCATAGGAGCTGTGATGCACCCTGGCTGACTCAGTCCTTCCTTGTGACCATTCATCAAAGGTCATGAATGTGACCCATTCAATTGTGAGAGGGACATCCAATTGTCTACAAATGGGCTTCTCCACTCCGACCCCCATCATCTCCAGCGATACATTTGTTTGTTTGGAGGTCTTATGATGCCTGATACCTGAACCCATCAGCACCTCATGATCACACATGTTGGTAGTGTGCTTCATCCATGTGGCCTCTGTCGCTTTGCTGCTAGATGGCCCCTTGTTTAACTGCAAGTCTTTAAGACTCCAATATCTAACCATTCTTATAGCTACATCTGTCTCCATCTTTTGTCTTTCTCTCTCCCTTCTTTGTGATCCTGTGTCCACCCTCTTCTTTTTATAACTCAGAAGCAATTTGATTTGGAGCATACTTCATTTCTGTATGACCTTCACATCACAAAGACCACATGATATTCAAACAGGACCATGTTTACAGATATTGTTGTTAGCTGTAATTTCGAGCATTTCTGAATTCTGTCTGTGACAAACATCCTTGGCCTGGTGGGACTCAGATTCTCCTTCATGCCACAAGAGGACAGGTATGGCTTCTTTACTGTTCACTCGGTGGTCTTCAAAAAATGTTGCCAAAAGAATTCATTGCATTTTAATTCCATTTTTCCACGAATTTTTTGAAGTGTCCCTCATATGTCACACAGTGTCACCACTTTTCCTGCCTCTTCTCCTGTTGCTTCACCATCCTTTACTTAGATTCTCTACCTTTTAAAGTGCTTGTCCATGTTTCAGAGGTTAGAGTGACTGCCGTCCATTTAATTCCATATAAATAATTCTTTAAAAGAATTATCAAAGTAAACATTTTTTATTAAATGGAATTATTTCAGTCCAAGCCCCAGTGGCATAGTGGTTGTGCACGGAACTGCGGCCCACTGGGATGGAGGTTCAATTCCAGCAGCGGCTCCACAGGAGCAAAGGCTGGGCCTCCTACTCCCACCACCAGAGGACAGTGATGCCCCCCCCCAAAAAAAACCCAAATCATAAATAGAATTATTTCAGTTCAATACATAGGAGTGTTTTCCAGGGATTCTTTCTACTTTCATGTATCCAGGAAGTGTGGTTTCCAATATAAATGTGAAGTTCTGCCTCAAAGTATTTCTCGCTTTTGATTAAGATCCATTAAGATTGGGTCCTTGATCAAAGTGTTTGGCAATGTTATCCAGGCACCATCAATTTTATTTTCTGGTCCCTTGTGTGGTAAAGGAGAGGGACTATGTGGTAGTTATGTAATCTGTTGTCAATTGGAGAGTATTAAGAGTGAAGGGCTGGAGTCTAGTCTATCAATCAGGTTACAACTTGAAGACCTTATTTGGAGGTGCTAAGGCTATAAATAACTCACTGGAGGTGGGATACAGGCTCACTCCCTGGGAGACATTACTGACAACAGGTCTGATAGAGCTATGCTGGTGCAGACAGAGCTCTGGAGCTGAAGGATCTACATGGAGACCCACGCCAGAGCTGAGATGCTTACACCGCCCCTGGATCCATAAGACTCTCCACCCACTGGCTTGTGATCTTCCTGCACTCAGCATCATTGCATGTGTTTCGTGTGTCTGAAGAGGACTTTATAGATTGGTATCAGACATTTGTGCTAATATCAGACTTATGAACTTGATCTGGACTGGGTTGGGATGTTGTCTCAATGTGTAATTGCTCTTTTCTATAAAACTTTCTTATACACCTATGAGTGGTCTATGAATTTTGTTTCTCTAGTCTACCTGACTAACACAAAACTGGCTGCAAAAAGGAGGAAGATCCTCTGCAAGACGGATCGACCTGGTGGGTTCAGCAATGGGCCCAAACCTAGGAACAATTGTGAGGATTGTGCAGAACCAGGCGGAGTTTGATTTTGTCTTCAGAGGGTCGCTGTGAGTCAAAGTGAACCCTGTGACACCTAACAACAGCAACAGCATGGCAAAGGAGATAATGGTTCATGAATGTGATTAGACCTGGAGTCTATTTTATTCTCTCATTCCTCGATCTCCTTCTTTCTTGCTTGTCCCAGGCACCAGAGAGCAATAAGGTTATCCTGAGTGGCTGCTGTATAGCCTTTAAGACCCCAGGCACTCTGTATTGAACTAGGAGTTCAATGGAAACAATATTAGGCCAATGTTCATGTTTATGAAGCCATGCTTCCTAACCTTTGAATTACAAAAGCTATTCCCACGAGGTGTTTATTTGTACTTATGTAGTATCAATGCCAGTATTCATACCATATGCAAGTAAAACTTTGCTAAATGCAAATGAAACATGGTTGCAGAAGTAAATCAATGGCGAACTGCTAAAAATTCAAGCCAGATTCAGAAGAGGACATATATCAAAGAGATCATTGCTGATGACGGCTGGAGCTTGGCTGTAAACAGAGAGGAGCAGAAAGATGCTTATTTGTGCTTTATTCACTATGTAAAAGTATGGGACAGTGCAGATCAGAACAACTTAGGTAAAAAAATTGTGAACCATTGTGAACCATTTGAACTGCCAAGCCAGTGGACTGCAGTCCCACACTCAACCACTACGCCACCAGGGCTCAGCCCAGTTGTGTCTTTTTATAATACTTATTCCATCTGTATGTTGAACAAAGAATCCAAGAAGCCAGCTGTATGAAGTAGTCAGTGTCAGCACCTGTGATATGCAAGTGGCCCAATCTTGCTTGCTGGAAATGGAGAGGACTTGAAACACGTAATGATGAAGATGGAGGATTAGAGTCTTCAGTATGGACTACACCTCCACATCAGGAAGATAAAAATCCCCACAACCAAACCAATAAGTGGTATCATTATAAATGGTGAAAAACACTGAAATTGTTGGGGCTTTCATTATACTTGGAGTCATAATTGATGTCAGTGGGAGCAGCAGTCAAGAAATCAAAGGTTATATTCCACTGAGCAATTCTGCTGAAATAATACTTCTCTAAAGCATTAAAATATTCCTGATTCAAGGCCTTGCTATTCTCAATCTGCATGTGAAAGCTTGCCGTAAAAAAGAAAGACATAATAAAAATGGATGGCTTTGTGTTAGGCTGGGTTTCTAGAGAAACAAAGCCAGGACACATATTTTTGTAAGAACAACTTTGTATCCAGAAAGAATTTTATATCAAGAAAAAAAGCCCTGTCCACAGGTCAACTCAAGTCCATTGGTCAGATGCTAGCTGGAGACTCTCAAACTCAATTGCTGGTGGGATCAAGCAGGAAGATCGAGCAGGAAGCTGGAAGACCACAGGCCAGTGGGTACAGAGTCATTTGTATACATAGTTGGTAGGAACATGGCAAGACATTGACAGCTCCATGGGGCAGCAGGCCACATGGGCCACCTCTGGGAACAGGAACAGAACACAAGCAAGCAAGGAGGTGAAGGGCAAGAGATGGAGAAGGTTCAGTCTTTGTCTTGTAAGAAGGTCATACCCCTAAGGAGGCATCACCAAGCTAAGACGATTGAGAGGTTGGACTCCACCCTTACCTCTTCAAAAGTACATTAAATAGACATAAAATATCATCCCCACAACTTTGAACTATGGTGTTGCCAAATAATACTGACTATACCATGCATTGGAAGAAGAAGAAAAATGCCCTGGAAGAAGAACAGGAAGAACGCTCCTTAGAAGAAAGGTTGAGACATGTTACCAGGATATGTTACCAGGAGAGGCCAGTTCCTGGTGAAGAACGTTATGCTTGGTAAAGTAGAGAAGGGCATCATGTTTGGTAAACTCTTGAGAAAGAGGAAGACCCTCAAGGCTGACATCATGGTGGCAACAGTGGAGGTAAACATAGCATAATGGTGAGGATGACACAGAACTGGACAGTGCTTTTTTCTATTGTACTTGGGGTAATGATGAATCAAAACCAACTGTGGCACCTAAGAACAATAATATCAAAATCTGAAGTCTTTCCTTTCCTTATTAGCTGCTGTGTCAGTCCGGGTAGACTAGAGGAAGAAATTTCATAGACATGCACATCAATTTAAGGAAAGGGTTTACATACAAAAGGAATGTGATACTAAGAAGGCATCCCAATCCAGTCCAGTACAAAGTCATATGTCCGATATTAACCCATATGTCCGAAATCAGTCTACAAAGTCTCCTTCCGACTCATGAAGTCAAGTTAGTGGGTGCAGAATCCTGGCGCGGGCAGGGGTCTCCCCATGTGGCCGCCCCAGCTTCAGAGGTCTGGCTCCATCAGGGCAAAGCCGTGTGGTCTCTCCGCCGGCTCTTCCAACTTCTCAGAGGCTGCATCTTGTCTTTTCCGTGATTAATCGTCTCTGAGACTAACTCCCAACAACTAGGGAAGATAGCTTCTCATCTTCATGAGGGAAATATCGCAAGATTTTCCAGACGTCTCAGGAGAAAGCCATGCCCACATAGAGGCCTCATTGGCTACTCAATCGCTAGATTAGCAGGCTAGACTCCACCCCTACATTTCAATCATAAAATTAACATAAACACTTGACTGCCACAGCTGCTATTTTTGTTTTGAAGTAATACATAGCATTTTATCATTTTAAGGCCTTCTTTCCCCCCACCCCATGGTGTCCATTTTATTAATGGGAGCTATAAGAGTGAAGTTGTATATCAACTCCTCTTAGTCAGTGCAAGATTTCCCACTAACAAAGACAAAAATTGAACTATGGGAATTTTTTTTAATTAAAAATCATTTTATTGGGGGCTCTTACATCATTTTTCCAATATATAAATAAACATACTGTGACAAGAACCCTCGCATGTCCATTGCCGTTACCATTCTCCAAACAGCTGCCCTTTCCCCCAGCCCCTGGTGTTGGTTCCTCCAACCCATCCCCTGTTCCCCTGCTCTCTCTCCCATCCACCCTCAATACTTTATAAATAATTATTATTCTGTCATATGTTACCCTGCCCGACACCTCCCTCAGCCCACTCCCCCATGCCCATCCTCCAGATAGGTCATATGTAGATCTTTGCAGCTGGTTCTGTCTCTATCCCATCTTCTTTCCACCTATCCAGTAGTTCCATTTTAACCACCGGCCCATTGGTTGTTTTGGAAGTGAATTGCCAGACCTTTCTTCCTAGTCTGTCTTTGACTGGAAGCTCTGCTGAAACCTGTTGGGCATTATGGTGATTGCATAATTTCATGTCAATTTGAAGTATAGGGGTGGAGTCTAGTCTGTCCATTATGTCACAGCCTGATGGTGCCTCCTTGTGGGCATAACCTTATAAGGAAGGTCCTGGGAAACAACTCTCCACCCTCACCCTGGCACCCCTTCACTTTCCAGCTATAGAGTCATTCAGAGAGTTGCCAGAGCCACCACCATTGTAGTTACAGGACTTTGCCCCAACTGACCAGTGATGTTCCTGCATTCTGCATCATTGAATGTGGCTTTCTGAATCTAAAGAGGGATTTATGGACTGCTATTGAACTTATAGGCTAGTATTGGACTTGGGGACTTGAGTTGGACTAGGCTGGGATATTTTCCTGATATACAATTATTCTTGATATTAAGCTCATTCTTTTTTTTTAAGCTCATTCTTATGACTCATATAAGAGTGTCATATACAGTGTCACTCATATAAGAGTGTCTCTGGATTTGTTTCTCTTGTCAATCCAGACCAACATAAGCATCATAGCAGAAATCAAGCCTCCAAAGATGTAGACAGGTTATGCTGCACATGAGGTGCATTGATTGGGGATTGAACTCGGGTCTCCTGCTTGAGAAGCAAGAATTCTACCATGGCCATTGAGTTGATTCCAACTCATAGTGACTCTGTATGGGATTTCACAGGCTTTGTAACTCTTTTCTGGAGAGAACTGTCTTATCATTCTCCTGTGGAGTGGCTAGTGGATTTGAATCAGTGGCCATGTGGTTCATAGAGCAATGTTCACTGAACGGGAACATTACGGCTCCTTTTATTTTTCTGTACAGGAGTTAGTATTTCATACTCATTTTGGAGGGAGGAGAACAATCTATCACAATTACCCTTTCTCAAAGGCTCTGGTCTCGGTAAAGAAATCAATACTGATGGCTATTCCTTCCCATATTTTTCACTTCAGTTATCACATGTATTCCATGATAGGGGAGAAGTGTGTTCTCTGGGGAAGGGACACTTTATGACAATCACCTCTCAAGTCTTGCCGTTTGTGCAGTTCTCTCGCAGTGGTTGCAACACTGGGCTCAGACATAACAATTGTGAGGTGATCCAGGACTGGGCAGTGTCTTCTTCTGTTGTTCATGGACTTGTTGTGAGCTGGAATCAAATCAAGTATACGTTTACAACAATTCTAACTTCTGCCAAGGATCAAATCTATTTCAATATCCAATGTACCTCGGGGTTCTAGAATACTGTTTGTTTTGCCACGGATGGTTGACATCTATTAAATGATTGAGTTCATCAATTGATACTCAACATCTGTTAACAGATTGAAATTCCATATGAAGTGTTTTTCTGGAAATCGCACACATTTCAAGGCTAACTTTAAACTGCCAAGTTTGAAAAGAAAAGTCAATTTTTTAGCGAGCAGTTCAATTCAATATCCATTTTTGAAAGTTTACTAGGTACTGTGTTGGGTATTGAAATAAGACACAGCCTTGACTCAAGTATCTCATAGGGTAAGGTAGGAAGGAGTGGTCAGAAAGGAGCAGATATCTAAGCCAATGATTATATTGTAATAGGTCTAGTGTAAGGTACTACTTTCTTTTTAGAAATAAAATAGATCTACTAACATATTTTACAAAATGCAATATATCCACCCATACTCCATTCTATTGTTCAACCCCATCATGTGAAGCTATGCAATCATCATTGTGATAGGCTCCCTCTCTCCCTTCCCGTACCCTCAGATCTCAAGGAGCCATTTGTTCTTTAGCTATTTCTGAAGGGTTATCTACCTTGACTTTCATTACCACATAATCTTAAATATACAAACGAATGTATGCAAATCTAACTTGATTTGTGAATTAAAACAAGTAAAAACCATAATAATATGGAGAGGAAATACGTATGAACTAGAGTTTAGTTATGTGGTATATAAGCACCATACCACACCCTAGATTTATCCTCCATTCCATGTGACCCTTCTGAGATGGACTGCCCCATTATCTTGCAGGTGGGTTTTAGGTCTCCATTACCTCCCCATACCTTCACATGGATTTGGTTGTGTGATTTTGGACTTCTAATACCTCCTTCTCAGACAGGCTGGTGTGGTTTTTCCAAGTAGACTTTGTTTTATCCAACTTTTTAAAGACTGAAGATGCCTTTTCTGATCTTTCTTGGGTGGAACTTCTTCCAACATTTAAAAAGAAAAGTAAAGGAGATTAGACTATCTCAAAGCTGTGGGAGGCATAAGGCCCATCTATGTCCAACTTATAGAGACCTTAATATGAAGGAACCAAACATTGACCGGTCCTGGGCCATCTTTACAATCATAGGTGTGCTTGCACCTATTGCTATGGCTAGTGTGTCTGTCCATCTCATTGAGGGATTCCTTCATTTTTACTGACTACCTGCTGTCCACACATGATGTCCTTTTCTAGGACTTAGTCATTCTTGCCCGCGTCTTGGCATCCTTACTTCTGAGAAAAAAAAATCTAATTTTGTGGACATATCTAGTCCAGTAAAGTTTAAGATTCCTTTTGTTAGCAGAAACTGTTGTCATTATAAATCTGAGCAGGGCACCCACTTTGTGAAACAGTTTTCAATGTCTCATTGACCTCTCGAAGATCATGATGTTAGTCAAGCCCTTTTGCTTGAGGAAACTGAGGCCCAAAGCCACAGCAGCCCATGTCTTTGCTGTGTGCCAGGGGTGTGGGTGGCTCAGCTTGAGCAGCTGTGTGACAGCCGGGGCCATTCTGAGAATAACCATCAGGTGGGGGAAGCAATTACATTTTGCACAGGCGAGATCCGCTAGTCCCATATTCCCTCCCTGCAGGCTATGTCAAAACATGTGGGCAGGATCCTGCTTCTTCTCACGTTTTAAAAACATACAGTGGACTTGTGTTTACATTACTGCAAAGGAATATGACGTGTAACAGCAGAGCATGCTACCCCCTGGAAGAGCCATGCTTTCCTCGGCCCGGCTTTCCTTCAGAGACTACAACACCCTTGAGGCACTACCCCACCCCCGGGGCTCTAATTCACAGAGTTCTAGAGGGTGTTTCCCAGCTTTAGTACTTAAACAATGTTAGACACACCAATAACTATCAGACCCCTGAATGATAGCCATGCCAGTCTGGACCACTCAGAATGATAGGGTTTTGCAATGGTGTGTGTATGTGTGTGTAAACAGATGAGGGATCAGAATTCCAGGTCCAGACTGGGTTTGCTACTTTTGTGGGACTACACGTGGGCTCTTTACCTCCATTGGTCCCAGATTCTCCATCTGAAAAATGACCGATGCGCATTCATGGGTTTGCATCTCTCTGTGTGTGAGTTTTGCAGGCAAATTCAAAGTCTAAAATTGATGGGAATCAAGACATCCTAGTCAAAGTAGAAGTGGGTCTGCTTGCCACCCACCACCTGTCTCTGCAACCTTTGACATAGGAGGGTAACTCAAAAAGGATTGCTAGAAAACATCGAGACCTTTATTAAGCCAGAGGATCAAAATGTAAAGCTTGTGTTTGGGGATATATCCTTCATCTAGGTCTGTACACATTGATGGTGGTATTCCCATCTCTATAACCCTCCCTCAAAGAATTCAGTGTTCTTCATTTACACCATTTCAGAACTACAGTGTTGACATCATGGAGGGATTCATATTATGTTCCTTATAAAATGAGTTTTTGGGACAAAATAAATATGCAGGGGCAAGATCAGGATTGTAGGATGAATGGGGAAAGGTACACAATGATATTCTCTTAGGACAGACTTTATTACAATAAAAAAACGATCAAACAGAATAAAAAATAGACTGGCCTTTTCTAACCAAAGTGGTTTTCCATTTTCTTAAAACTTCCTCATAATAAGCCTTCATGATCCTCCTGTATCTTTTGAGAAAATCTATCCTTTGAAATCCTGAGAAACAGCCCAAACCTTCAGAGCTAATCTTTTTGTCTTGAATTTAACTATACAAGAAGTCATCTACCAGTCAATTGGTTCAGGGATAGTCAGGGGTGCCAATCAGGATAAAGACACAAGGCTTCTGCCCAACAAAAGAGAAAGAAAAACCCTTGCTTTTGAAGGTGCCCAAATAATTGACAACTTAAAACTAGTACAGACTTGATATTTTCACACTTTCTTCTCTTTTGGTTGCATGTCTTATTCATGATGCAGTTTTGTCTTAGTGAATGAGTGTGATTAAAATTTTTGCATTGTGGGCTGAGCCCCGGTGGCATAGTGGTTGTGCGCCGGACTGTGGGCCACTGGGATGGAGGTTCGATTCCAGCTCCACGGAGCAAAGGCTGGGCCTCCTACGCCCACCACCTGAGGGCAGTGATTCCCGCCCCCCCTCAATTTTTTTTTTTGCATTGTGTCTAATTCTCATTGTTTTCTTAGGTGTGTTCAGTTATATATGTTTTTAACCTATCTAGAAAATTCAAGATAAGGCATTCATAGTGACAATAACTAGATTGATAGTTTCTATGGTTATAGCAGGAGATGCTGGTGGGGTGGTGGTAGTGAAAGTTAATGATGAGTACAAGAAGGATGTAAATGATCTGAACTTGATTGTTGTGATGATTGCATAACTTTTGCACAACTAAAAAGGAATTGTAGTTGTAGTGATTCATTATCTTCTAAGGAAGCTACCTTAATGAATCTCACCCTGGGTCCTCCCATAATCGCTATGTGATCTTAAAAAGAAAGCAAGGTTATGAGCCCTTCTTCCATTTGCCATATCATTCAAGCGTCAAGTCATATCAGAAAGAGGTGTACAATCATTACTACAATATATTTTAAAACATTTCTCCTTTCTTGTGCTCATCGTTATTATTGTAATTATTATTTTTAAGTGTGGAAAAATATACACAAAATGTTCTCCAATTCAATATCTTCTACATGTAAAATTCAGTGCCACTGATTATCCTTTTCGTGTTAGGCAACCATTATTGATACTCCCTTCCAAATTTTCCCACCACCATTAGAATAAGCTCAATGTCCCCTAAGCAATAACTCTTCTGTCTTCACCTTTACTGTGTGGTCTTCAGCATCTTCTTATCCTTCCCGAGACTACCATCTCTCTATCTTTGAGAGTCCAATGGGCTATCACACACAGATGTGATTTCTTCCCTCTTAAAGGGACAAAGGTGAGAGAAGCCATAGTTATTTCACAACGGACAAAGTCAAGTGCCCTAACCCATTTGCCTGTTCATTTTGCTCATTCAACCTGGAAGCTTCTGGAAGTGACAGAGTCATTTTTCAATGTCATGTTCATTTACAGAAATAGGATTTCAGGTGTTTTTTCTTTGATATTCAAAACACATTGCCAACAAGTTAATTTGAGTCTGTAGTAAATCTATAGGGTAGGGTAGAACTGCTTTAAAGGGTTTCTGATGCTTTCAAACATACAAGAGCAGACAGCTTTTTTTCCCCCCTGTAGAGTAGATGGTGGATCTGAGCCACCTATTTTGCAGTTAGCAGCCCAATATTGTAACCTATAGCAATAACAAGGTCCCTTTTATGGTGACTTAATTTATACAATGAATATGGATTACAGCTGAGACAATGAATCATGTAACATGGCTCTTCGAGTCAAAGTCTCTGTGCCTCCTACCAAACAACCTTTTGCTGCATGTGTCTGGATAGGAAAGACCCTGGGAGAATTCATTTGTGAATAATCGTGAACAGGAGTCACTGGGGTTTCATCCTGCTGGGCATCAAAGAAGCCCTCTAAGAAACATGAGGTGGGAATTTCACTCCCAGCAATAGCCAGGATTGGAATACATCCTCTGGACCTCAGGACTCCTGAACAATGACCCTCTTGGATCCAGAGTAAAACTGTGCCATTTGGGGAGCGGCAGCAGAAAGAGGAGATAGAGTGGTGAATTCTCCAGGCCACAGAGCAAGGAGCAAGTGCTCCTTCTCTGGGGCAGGAGGTTGTGGAGTGGGTGCTTCTGGGAACTTAATTGGAGGAGCTGGTCTAGAGGTGGAGCTGAGTGCCTTCAGCCTTACTGGAGGAGGGTGCCTCTGGGCACTTAATTCGGGAAACCAGGTTTGCTGACCTATGGAGTTTGAGCTGAATGCCCTGCCTGGTTAAGGTTTTCAGAGAAATGCGCTGTGCCCTTTGGGCATTTATCAACAGCCCTGAAGGAAGTTTGTAACGTGTCCTGACTGAGCAATGACATCCTGAGCATTTTTCACCTGTCTTCATCTTCCTTAATAAACCCTTTCATCATGATTACTGTCTGCAGTTCTGTGTGACCAAGTGCAATGAATTATACAAATAGATGAAAAAATAGGGAGTGATATATGGGATAGAGCAAATACTTTGTACAATCCAGAATAAACAGCTTAAATAAGGCAAGGTCTTTCTTAGCAGAAGATAAAATGTCCAGTTGTACAAATGACTTTCAAAAGATTCGTGAACATTCCATTATCTTCTATTTTCGTTTTCCCACGAGCTTTCCAAAGGTCTCTTGTATGTAATCTCTTTGTGTCTCTTATACTTCCTCACTTGTGAAAACATGTATTTTTCCCTAGGTACTAGTGTTTAATCAAGGAATCTTTGTGGCAGAGTGGTTCTGAGTTAGGGTGCTCACTGCAAGGTCAGCAGTTCGAAACCACCAGCCACTCTGCAGAGGAGAGACCAGGCTCTCTGCTTCTGAAAAGAACCACACTCTTAGAAACGCACAGGGGCTGCTCTACTTGATCCTGTAAGGTCATTATGGGTCAGCATCGACTCAGTGACACTGAGTGAGTGCTCACTCACGCTGTGGCTTACTGTTTACAGTTAGATTTATGGAATTATAGAGTGTTTAAAGCTAGAAAGCCTGTTTAAAGCATGCTGTGTGATTTTGGGTAACCAGAGAAATATGAGGGTAACTCAAAATAGTTCTTCTAGGTTCATTCCTGCATGGGTCTATTCTTTTTCTTGATTTTCTAGTGCACATTTCCTCAGAGTTTCAAATGATGGAAGGAGAGAAATCTTGATTTTAAATTAATGTATCGGCTGAGCCCTGGTGGCATAGTGGTTGTGTGCAGAACTGTAGCCCACAGGGTTGATGGTTCAAATCCAGCATCAGCTCTCCAGGAGCAAGGCTGAGCTTCCTACTCCCACCAGGGCAGTGATGCCACACACACACACAAACTAATATATCATAGTTTTTAGGTGCTGTCAAGTTGGTTCCAACTCATAGCTATTATTGAAAAAAACAAAATGAAACATCACTTTATCCTGTGCCATACTCATAATTGTTCTTATATTTGGGCCCATTATTGCAACACTGTGTCAGTTCATCTTGTCTAGAGTCTTGACTGGAAGAGATTCTCATTTGTATCCACTCCAAAGAATGACCCAACAGAGTATTCAAATTACAGAACAATATCATTGATATCATATGCTAGTAAAATTTTGCTGAAGATCATCCAACCATGGTTGTTGCAGTACGTTGACAGGGAGCTGCCAAGGTTTCAGGCCAATTTAGAAGAGAATGTGAAACAACAGGCATCACTGCTGATGCCAGATGAATCTTGACTGAAAGTAGAAAATACCAAATGCACCTGACCCAAACCATAGAATTTTCTTTTTCTTTCTTTTTTTTGTGTGGCATCACTGCCCTGGTGGGAGCAGAAAGCCCAGCTTTGAGCTGCTGCTGGAAGCCATAGACGTTTTGATTGCCTCAGACGTTTTTAAAAGTTGGACATTGAATGAGGAAGACCGAAGCATAACCAATGAACTTGAATTGTGGTGCTGATGAAGAATATGGAAATTTCCATGGAGAGCCCAAAGGACTAGCAAATCTATCTTGCAAGAAGTACAGCCAGAGTGCTCCTTAGAGGTAAGGATGGTAAGACTTCATCTTACTTATTCTGGACATGTTGTCAGGAAAGACCCGTCCCTAGAGAAAGTCATCATGTTTGGTAGAGTAGAGGGGCAGGGCAAAAGAAGAAGGCCCTCAATGGGATGGACCAACTGAGTGACTGCAACAATGAGCTCAAGCATATGAACAACTGTGAGGATGGTACGGACCGAGCAGTGTTTTGTTCTGTTGTCCATGGTGTCACTGTGAGTTGGCACTGACTTGATGGCTCCTACCACCATTCAACAGCAACAAAAAGGAGACCCCATTCATAATCAGTGTTTGCTCATTTAGTCATCCACTCGTTTCTTTTCCCCAGAAATGTTTATTGAGACCGGCCATGTGGTAGTGCTGTGCCCAGGCTTTTCTTATGCTGGGGATATCATGGGAAACGAGATAGGCAGTTGACCATCTTTAAAGAGCTTACCCTGTGGAAGAGTTGGAGCTCAGGGGGAAAACAGGTGGACAATAAAGAAATGAGCAAAATAAGGAAGCAGCTATGAAGATGTGAAACGTCCTAGATGTTTTCTCGTTTATTCATTTGTTGAGATGCAGAGGAAGGAAGACTACGCTACCCAAGGTGGTTGTGGTTACCTGAGAAGGGATCGAGATGACCAAAAGGAAATGACTGGAGCCAATTGGGAACCAAGCACTCGAGGAAGATGGGCAGTTCAAGCAGTTGCCTTAGATGAGCGCTGTGCTAGGTGAGATTCTCCAGGGGTCTTGTTCACAGAGCCTAAGGCATGCTATTGGAAAGCAAAGGGGTGACCAAAGATAAGAGTTCAAATCTTACTGAATAGTGACTGGATCATCTTAGGTACCTCATAGCATAATCTTAACCTCAGTTTCTAATCTGTCAAAGAGAAGCATCCTTCCTGCTCTTACCCAGCCAACAGCTAAGGGTACTGTGGAAGCTTGTGTGTTGCTATGATGCTGGAAGCTATGACACTTGTAGTTCAAATACCAGCAACATCATCCAGGGCGAAGAGGTTTCAAAGGACCTTCTAGACTTTGATCGGAAAGGAAGGAAAAGCCTTCTGAAAATTAGCTACCGAAGATGCTATAGATGACCTCGAAATATGCACCCTTAACCGGGTGCAACAAGATCAACTTCCCAGGATGAAAAACACTCAAAGTACCACAGTGGCTATGACAATGAGACGTAGCATGCCAATTCGCATGAAGATAGAGCAGGCCAGGGCAACATTTGGTTCTGAGTGGATGTGCAAGCCAGGGATACCCTGTCTCAGAGGCATGTTATGAAAGAGTGCAGCCCACGGTGGATCTACCTCCAACACGCAGGCTTTTAATAAAACCCCAAAACGAACTCATTGCCATCAAGTCAAGGATGACTCATAGCGATCCTGTGGGTTTCTGAGACTGTAATTATTTATGGACTAGACATCCCGGTCTTTTCCTCATGGAGCTGCCGGTGCTTTTGAACTGCCGGCCGTGAGGACTGCAGCCCAATGCATAACCACTACACCACCAGAGCTTCTAATAGTAGTGATAAAACAATTTGTTTCAGGCCCTTCCTGGAGCCTGACTGCAGAGATGAGGGGCTGCAGACCATCCGCCAGCATCAAAATACACGCCCTGTTCTGGCCCCAAGGACAACAGGAGAGGGAGAGGGCGTCTGCTTTTTCTTTTCATAGACTCCAGCCTTCAAGCCTTTAGACGGAGTGCCAACAATAATTCATCAGGAACTCTTCACAATTCAGCAATGCAAGACCTGTTAGGAGACAGCTCGCCTGCAGGACAGGCTGGAGAAGGAAACGTGCACAGGACGGGTGACCTCAGGATGATTAATGATTTTTAGCAGGGTGAACTCTGTCCTCCACCGCCCATGTGCTTAAGTGTATACTCCCCATCTCACCCAGCTTGTTCTCAGTGGGAGGGGGAAGAGATGGGGAAGGGGTGGAGCCGGAAGATGAAGGAAGGACTGGGCGGATAGACAAGTGAAGCGGGTGATGGAGGGGTGAAGGGGAGTGAAGGGAATATTCTTGAAGGTGAACCATGTCAATGATAACTAAGAGGCAGGAATGAGAGCCATAACTCGCAAAGGCAGGAAGACTACATTATTAGTGTTTTATTGATTTTTTCACAAACAGCACTACAGGTTCTGTGCATAATGTGCCTCAAAACCCAGATGAATTCATTGCTGTTATGTACTTAACTGGGTGCATCCACTATTACTTTCGTCATTGCCTCTTACATCTCTATTAGCCCAAGTGGGGAGAGATGAACATGGAATGAAGGAGACCGAAATTGTGGTAAATTGTGGTTTTTACTTCATTAGGTTGTAATGTTTATAGCAGTGTTATATGCTATTATAAGGTTTTGACATTAAATAAATTTAGTGATTTAAACATATTAAAAGGAGTTATGCATTCATCACCACAATCAATTTTAGAATGTTCTTTCCCATTCTTGTATCCATTATTCTTAGTTCCCTGTTTCCCATCAATCTCCCCTGCCATAACCCTCAACCAAAGAAACCAAAATCACTGCCACTGAGTTAATTCCAACCATCACATCCCTATAGGGGAGGATAGAACTGCCCCTTTGAGTTTCAGAAACTGTAAGTCTTTATGGAAGTAAGAAGTTTTTTTTTTCTCCCTCAGAACACAGGTTGTTTCCAACAGCTGACCTGGTGATTAACAGCCTAATGTGTAAGCTGCTATCCCAACATAAGTCCCTAAGGAACAATTCATCGAGTTACTGTTTCTTTTTTTCCCCCAAGGCAGTGGTCACCGGATTCCCATTCCCGGTGACCACCAGGCCGGCCAACGTGGATGTATGAATTGGCTTCTGAGATTGGGGTCTGGTGGGGGATTACTGTTTCTAAAATCTACTTACCCTGTTTTTAAATATATATATATATATACATATATATATTCATACAAAGAACACACCAACAACAATCAAGTAATACACAGAAAAGCATCAATTCAAAAGAAAGCAAGAAGATAATAAGTGGAACAAGTTAAAAGTGGGTCAAAGGGAGAGATACAGTAGGAGGTTAAATTTGAACCTAACTGTATGTGTGGTAATCTATTTTCCAATGCACTCTGTCTGAGGACAAGGCTTTTCTCATCTTTGGTCCATCCACTGAAGAAATTCAATGTTATCCATAAGTGGGCTTTGTAAGTGAATTTTGGACTTTCAGAACCACCTCTAGCTTTCTGCAAACTGGGTGCTCAGATTTTAAGCTTTAATAAAACCTCCCACTCCCCATCTTGAATTTTTGGTCCATCCACTGAAGAAATTCAATGTTATCCATAAGTGGGCTTTGTAAGTGAATTTTGGACTTTCAGAACCACTTCTAGCTTTCTGCAAACTGGGTGCTCAGATTTTAAGCTTTAATAAAACCTCCCACTCCCCATCTTGAATTTTATTATTGATAACCTTTTGATCACACTGGTTGCTATAGGCCATTTTAACCAGTCATGGGGATATTGAAAGAAAGAAGTCTGATCTCTTCCTCTACCCTGCTCCACTACCACACCCCTGTTATCAACAACAATCTGTGAAATTCTTTTCATAGGTGAAATATTTATTCATGGGAGACCCTGGGTGGTATAGATGATTGAGTACTAGACTACTACCTGAAAGGTTGTTAGTTCAAATGCACCTAGAGGTATAGTGGAAGTAAGACTTGATGATTTGCTTCAGAATGGCCACAGACTTGAAAGCACTGTGGTAGTTACATAATTTGGCATTAATTTGTGAAAGGATGGAGTCTAGCCTGTCAATCAGGTCACAGTTTGATGACCTCCTTTGGAAGCACTTGCTGGAGGCGGGACACACACTCCTTGTGAGACATTCCTGCTGACAAGACACGTGTTGCTATTCTAGAGCCCTGTAGCTGGGGGAGCCACATGGAGGAAGATACTTCTACTGCCACTGGATCCACAAGACTTTCCATTCACTGGTCTGTGATCTTCCTCTATTTAGTGTCATTGTATGTGTTTCATGAGTCTGAAGAAGAGTTTATAGATTGGTATTGGACACATGGGCTAATATTAGACTGGGCTGGGCTATTTTTTAAATATTCAATTGCTCTTCTAGATAAAGCTCTTTCTGATACACTTATGAATGTCTCTGGATTTGTTTCTCTAGTCTAGCCAGACTCACACTTTGAACATGTGGGGCCACCATCTGTTGGAATTGACTCAATGACAACTAATGATGACAACAATAACTTTATTCATGTTAAGCTGGAACAATATTCTCAAACATGCTTCTGCACAGCACACATGCAGTAGAAAATAGAGAGTCATGACCAGCCTATCCAGTTTTGTGGGAAAAGGAAATTTATGAAGTTGGGGTTGATGTCAGCAATTATTTCTTAAACATTTTAAAAATGGTTTTATTGACATATAACATATATAATACAATTCAATAGTTTAAACACATTAAGAAAAGTTGTGCAATCATTACCTGAATCAATATTAGAAGTTTCTTCTTTCTTGTACTCATAAGCACTACATTTCTCTCCAAACTGCCATAATCCCAAGAAACTATTAATCCAGATATTACCTTTATAGATTTACCTCCTGTGGATTTTATATAAAGAAAAACATTCAAAAACAAAAAAAAACCAAAAACAACCAAACTAAACCAAAAATAATAAAATAAAATATAGAAGAACTTCAGTTGAAAAGGTAGAAAGAAATAACAAGATCTAGATCAATTTAAAATGAATCAAAGGGACAAAAATGATAAGGTGCTAAATTTTAACAGAACTATATTTGCATTATTAACCAAGTCCCTTGTGTTTGTGACAGGTGAACACCGAGTAAAAAAGACTGAAGAAAAATCGATACATTTGAATTATGGTGCTGGTGAAGAATATTGAAAGTGCCTTGAATTTCCAGAAGAACAAAAAGTTTGTCATGGAAAAATCACAGCCAGAATGTTCCTGAGAGGCAAGGCAGGCGAAACTGATTCTCATGTGCTTGGGACATGTTGTCATGGGAAACCAGTCTCTGAAGAAGGACATCATGCCTGGTAAGGCCCTGGAAAAAATAGATCGACACAGTGACTCCAACAATGAGCTCAAACATAAGAACAATTATGATGAAGTTGCACGCCTGGGCTGTGTGTTGTTCTGTTGTATATAGAATTCCTCTGAGCTGGAACCAAGGAGACAGCACCCAACAACAACAAGAACAAGAACAAGAACAAGAACAACAACTATCTGCATTAGTTCATTGTACAATCCACTCTGTCTGTCAGCAAGGCTACTCACATTCCTATTCAGTGACCAGCAGTAATTCACTGGAGACTTAATCAAAGTAGGGTTGATGGATTTTGTGCTTTTCCTGTGAGTTTGCCTACTGAAAACCAAATGCATAGAACGTAAGCGCTAATATCACTTCCTCCTCCGGGCTTGAATTTAATTATTTAAAATCCTTGGATCACAGAGGTTGGTATGCTTCTTCTGTGTGGACTTAGTTGTCACCATATTTTGATGGCTATTTGTTTTAAGACAAGTTTTGAAGGTCTCAGATGCTTTTGTTTCTGATAGCCAGACACAATGTGGTTTCTTCACCACACTTTTCACCAGTGTCTATTGACCACATTGCATAGACCAATTAATTTTTACAATAATCACTTTGGAATCTTATTAGTATCATTTTGATTTTATTGATGAGAAAATTGCACTATGGCCCAAGATTAGAAATGATAAAACTAGTACCGGAGTATCTCTTTTAATACTTTTCCTAATGCCTAGCTTGCAGGATATCTTTTCTCATTTACATATACATATATATTTCTTCTATAACCTTTCCTAATGCTATCTTAACTTTAAGTACAACAAAGTGCTTATGTAGGTAGATAAGCCTCACCGAATTAGTGGAATAATTCTCCCTTGGAATATTCTGCTCCCAGAGAACAGATAGAATTTGTTAGAATTCCTCCACTCTCCTCTCCCCATCACCTGGCCTACAGATTTTGGCAATCAGACTGTTTGCATCTACAGCTGACCAATGATTTTGGATTTGCCAGCGCCTAAACCACACAAGGACATTCTTTAAAATAATTCCTCTCTCATATTTTTCCTTATCTTTCTGCATATCTATTCCTGAGTATCACAAACATTTAAGCAGCTGACCTCCAACTGAAAGATTGGTGGTCTCGATATGCCCAATATGAGGTGATTTAGAAGAAAGGCCTGGTGACCTGCTTTTGAAACGTTACTGCCATTGAAAATCCTATGGAGCACAGCTCTCCTCTAAGAACACGTAGGATCACTGTGATCCTCAATCAAAGTATCTGGTTCCATTTCTCAAGAGAACCCTAAGTTAGAGGAGGAGAAAGACTAGATGTGGGAATAAGAGGATTCCGCACACTCCAGGGCCGGAAGGATGAATGTCGTCAGTTAAAGATGGCCACAAGTCTGAGAGCACTGGTTTATTTGACCTCACTTCCCCTTGCTGGCCCCACTGATCATTTGTCCTGGTTGTCAGGCATATGTTCAGTTAGAGGGAGATTTCTTGCAGATGCCAGGTAGGTCTCATAGCCTTAAAGCTTCTGCCCAGAGGTAGGGTTGCAGTGCCCTTTTGAGGTCTGCTAAAGGCAGCAAAATGTCATCCATCTCATTCTGAGGTCGCTGTGTTATATGCACCGAGGGCGCTGTCCTCATGATGGACACAAGGCTCAAGTCTCCATGGGTTTCCTTTAGAATTTCTGGTCTATGCTGCTTATGAATTGCTACAGGGAACATTCAAACCAGCCCGAGGGATGCAGAGTTGGCTAAACCCTATGCGCCTAAATCAAAGAGCATGACACATTTGGAAGGAGATTAAAAACACCGTGTTGTTGTTTGGTGTCATCGAGGTGGTTCTGACCCATAACAACCCTACATAAAGCAGAATTAAGCACTGCCTGGTTCTGTGCCATCCTCAAAATTTGTTCCTGTGCCTGAACCCATTGATGCACCCACTGTGTCAATCCATGTCATTGAGGGTCTTCCTGCTTTTCTTTGCCCCTTTATTGTACCCACACGATGTCTTTCTCCTGGGACTAGTCTCTTCTGACAACATACCAAAAGTATACAAGGTGAAGCCTCATCACCCTTACATTTCTAAAAGGAGCACTCTGGCTGTACTTCTAAGGCAGATTTTTTGGGGTCCTTTTGGCAGTCCATGGTACGTTCGATACTCTTCTCCAAAACCAAATGACCTCAAGTCCCACTTAAAGGGAAGACAAGTCTTCTGAAATTACAGACGTTGAATTTAGATGTAATCCAGCAGGTCCTCCACTTCCTTAGGGGACACAGTAGATCTTTTTCACGGAGCAGAAAAGTAAGTTCTCTGAATGCTCATTCCACAGCATAATGATGACTCATTTGGAAAGATACTTACAGACCATTGAAGATGCCCTCAAATCTCTGTGCCACAAGTGAGGCCAAAAAAGATCTTGAGGACCTTGCATAACCACAATAGTACCACACTACTCACTGTTGTTGCAGCTGAAACCCTAGTGGCTTCTTATCCTTTGTTCTATGTTCTTGGTATCTCAGATTCCTTTACCTACATGTTAGATATTCAGAAATCTTTTCAGCATTGAAGTTGGATCTTGACCAATGGTCTTTTTCTCCTTTTCTGTTAGCATTTATCTTGGCAAAGGATATTTTGTTTGTCATTTTTAGTCTTTGTTTGGCTGTGGTATTATGATCACACTAAACACAAAGAATTATGCAGGAAATGCTCCTTTCCCTTCTTTTATTTTTCTTGTGGCAGCACTGCCCTGGTGGGAGTAGGAACCCCTCTTCTATTTTTATGAATGTTTAGGGAGGATTGTTACTTTTTCTATAAATGTTTGGTAAGATTACACAGTGAAGCCAACAGTTCTAAAACTTCTTTGTACTGCTTTTCAGATTCCATCATATTAATTACCTAATTATCTAGTTAAGAAACTTGTTCTTCTGCCATCCCACATCTGTTTAGGCTTTCTGGATCTGAAATTTCAGTTATCATTAATTTTAACTTCAGTATTTCTGTTTTCTTTTTATCATGCCTCTTTATTAAGATACTTGACTTGTTCATGTATCGTCTTTCCAGTGTCCTTTCATTCCTTGTCCAGGTTGGTGTTTCCTTCTTTGAGCAAGTTGAATGCTGCTATGTTCAAGTCTTTTAATCTGCTCATTGTCCAAACTTTTGTCAAGGTGTTTTCCACCTTTAATCTTGTTCCTTTGGGTACATGCCATCATTTCTAGTCTTTTTTGTTTTTTGTTATTGGTCTATATTGTGACTTTTTGATTGGAATTTGAACTTTAGAATATTACAGTGTCCTAGCACTGAGCATTAATGTGACTCTCTCAGTTCTCCTGTGTACATGATGATTTTAAAAGCACTGATTTCCATGAACCTAACGACATACATAGAATAAGCAGACATTGACCTGCCACAGAAAGAAATTTTCAGAATGCTGCTTGGAATCACAGAGCATATGAGGGAAGCAATGCAGAAAAAGGATGAACTGATAGAGGAGATAAAAATAGCAGAGCCAAGGGAAATACAAGACTTAAGGAATGAAATAATAAAATCCAGTGGCAAATTAAAATTTTGTCAACAGATTTAAGAAGGCAGGGAATTTCAAGAGTGACCTAGAGGATAACCAGGCAGATTTCAACAAATGGGAAAACCAGTCAAATAAAACAATCATAGAAGTTGAAAGAAACCTGAGAGCCTTCTCTTATGCTATGAAGAGGAATAATATTAGAAAGATTTGACTACCGGAACAAGACACAACAAAGAAGTCAAAACAAAAAATACTGAGGGGATTCTTAGAGGAAAACTTCCCCAGATTAATAAGTGAAAACCAAGTAACCACTTAGAAGGCCTAAAGAGCACCAGTCAGACTGAATCCCAAGAAGAAGTCACAAAGAAACATAATAGTTAAATTACCCAGCTATTAGGAAATGTTGAAAATCATAAGAGCAGCTAAGGAAAAACAAATAGTCACTTATAAAGGTACCCCCATAAGGATATGTTCAGATCTATCACTGGACACAATGAAGAGGAGGGAGTGGAGTAACATATTCCAAAAATTGAAGGAAAATAATGCAAATTCAAGAATAAAAATCTTGTCAAATTATCTATTAAGATAGATGGAGAAGTAAGAGTCTTCCCAGACAAAGAAAGACCTCAAAGAATACATAAAAAGAAACCCAGCCCTACAAAATATCCTGGTTTACCCAGTATAGGCAGAAGATCAACACTCATCAAACACACACATAGAACAACTCCACCCAGAGGGTTACAAAGAGAAAACAGCCCCTAAGATAGCATTAGCTCAATAGTGGAAAAAAGGCAAGAATGAAACACACACACACAAACACACACACACAACATAAACCGATAAGATACCGGTAGATAGGTAGGAAAACACCCAACACAAAAGGTACAAGATGACATTACAGAGTTCACAGGTGGATGTCATAGTAATAATTACCAATGGACTGAATTCAGGCATTAAAAGGCAGAGGCTAACAGATTAGCTTAGAAAACATAACCCATCAAGCTGCTACCTACAGGAGACACCACTCAAACTTACAGACAAAAACAGGTCAAAAAGTAGAGCCCTCAAATCTTGAGGGCTTCCAGAAAGTCCTCTGTAGAGCAATTCAGGCTATACCTCCACAGGCAGCAAACAGCAAGGCAAGTCACCAACAATTATCCAGATGATAGGGTTTGACAATCCCCAGCTCAAGATATGTATATATATTCTAATAGTGTGGTGAAGCAGGTCTTGAAAGAACCTCAAATTACAGTGTGTTAGTCCAGGTAGACTAGAGAAACAAAATCATAGACATGCATATGGAGATAAGGGTATGGTTTATATACAAGAGGAATGAGACATTGAGAAAGCATCCCAATCCAGTCCAGTCCAAGGTCATAAGTCTGATATTAGCCTATATGCCCAATATCAGTCTATAAAGTCTCCTTCTGACTCACCAAGTCACAGGCCAGTGGGTGCAGAGTCCTGGCACCGGCAGGGGTCTCCCCATGGCTCCTAACTTCCAGGGCTCAGGGTCCATCAATAGCATCCACTGGTGGTAGCAGCGACTCAGCTCTGGCAAGGGTCTCCATATGGCTTCTCCAGCTTCAGAGGTCTGGTTCCATCAGGGCAAGACCATGTGGCTTCTCTGGCTCCTTCAGCTCCTGGGACACTGCCATCTTGTCTTGCCTGTAATTTGTTGTCTCTGAGACTAACTCCCAACAACTGGGGTGATGGCTTCTCATCATCATGAGGGAAATATCTCGAGATTTCCCAGAAGTCTCAGGAGAAAGCCATGCCCACATGGAGGTCTCATTGGCTACTCAATGGCTATCTCCAGATTAACAGGCTAGACTCCACCCCTACATCTCAATCATGAAATTAACATAAGTACATGACCGCCACCTACAGTGACACAGTCTATGCATTAGGTGTCCCACAGACAGTGTAACTTAAACATTGAGGCACAGGACAAGCAAGACAACTATACACTGGTCCAATGAGCAAGAGCAAGAGTCAAGAAGTCTCCTTCCTTCAGTTAATCCTACCTATGTTCATTGGTCATGTTGGCACAATAAACCTACCTGTCACACACCTCATCTGGGGATAAGCCTCATCCAACTCTCCAGCCTTCTTCAGACATGAAATTGAAAGGAATATGTTTTTTCCTTCATTGTATATGAAACAACAAGAGACCAACAGTGGTGTCAAAATACCATCTCATTTATCTACTATCTCATCATTGAACATTTTGCATTTATGACAATAGTAAAAAAAAAATGCTGTCTGATGCCTTTGTGTGTTAATCACATATGTTGTATAGTAATGGATGCCCAAATATGAAGTGAGAATAGAGTTGGATGTGTTCAAGCTATGTGCTAACTTGTCTGGGTCATGATTCTTCGTGGTTTGACAATTACAGAACAATACAATTTGGCAGTTTAGAAAAATGAAAGTTGGCAATTATGTAGTTATGTGATTTGGCAGATGCATGATGATATAACCACCAACCATTTTATGATCCGATGTGGTCATCCTCCATTTTTTAATCATGCTGGTCATCACCTAACATATTTATCTTTGCATTACCAGAATATAAAAACAAAACTGAATTATCATCCTACCCCTGCATTAATAAAAGCTAAAAGAAAACAACAAATGGTGTTGAGGGTGCATAAGGGTCAATATCTTTATATACTACTTGTGGAACTACAAAGTGGTACAATGACACTGGCAAAAGCTATGGTGTTCTCTCAGAAAGTTAGAAATAGAAATACCTTATGACTCAGAAATCCCTCTACTTGGGCTATGCCCTAGAGCAGCCATTCTCAACCTGTGGGTTGCGACACTTTTGGGGGGTCAAGTGACCATTCATTGGGGTCACCTGATTCATAACAGTAGCAAAATTACAGTTATAAAGTAGCAATGAAAATAATTTTATGGTTGGGAGGGCATCACCACAAAATGAGGAACTGTATTAAAAGGTTGCAACATTAGGAAGGTTGAGAATCACTGCCCTAGAGAAATAAAAGTCATGAGAAAAGGAGATAGATGCATATATGTGTTCATTTCTGTACTATTCAAAATAGAAAAAGGGTGGTGTGTTCGACTGGGTTCTCTAGAGAAGCAAAACCAGTGACATGTATGCAAAGAAACTAGTAAACAGAAAGTGGCTCACACAATTGTAGACGTGGATGATTTAAGTCCAGTTAGGTTCAAATCTGTGGATTAGATGCCAAGCTGGAAACTTTTCTTGACTTCATATCTGTTGATGCTGATAAGCCAGGAAGTGGGAAGATGAAACAGAAAGACTGGCTGGTGGATGTAGAGACAGACAAATCCAGAGTCTGCAGGTCAGAAAGAAGACTAATGGCTCCCAGGGTCACCAGGCAATGTGGAAGACCCTTGGCTCAAGTCCAAAAAAGCCAGTGGTCAACAGGCCAGGTGCAAGATCAAGTTCAGCCAGAAGCAAATTAGCTTCCCCACGGAATTATCCTACAGATCAAGTAAGCCATTCCTTGAAGAGACATCATTCAACTTGTGATCTGAGTATGAAGTTGCACTTCCAACAACTTCTTGGCTGCTCAACAGATCCCATCATGAAAATGATTACATTATGTTAAATCATGCCATGGGGGTAGTTGCCACTGCCAAACTACTGAGAAGCCTGTCCCAGCCAACTTGAATCCCCAACCCTACCACAGTTGTAAACAACCCAAGTGTCCATCAATGGAAGACTGAATGAATAAGCTATGGTACATGCATACAATGGGATACTGTACAATGTTGAAGAATAATAATGACATGGAGAAAATCTTAATAACATGGATGAACCTGGAGGATAGGATGCTGAGTGGAACAAATTAAGTACAAAAGGACACATATTGTATGAGGTTATAATTGTGAAAAGCCCAGAAAAGGTTTTCACATAAAAAACCCAAGTGTTCATTTTATTAGAAGAAAGAACTTGCTCTAACTTTCATTTCCAGACATTCTCCTCCACCCAGGCTAATACCGAGTGGGAAAAGGTATCTGGATTGCATCTGCTTCTAGCTGCCTTTAGGCATAGCTCATCCTTATAACACATCCCGTGTTTTAATATTTACCAAATGCAACAATGCGTGCAGCCCTGAAAGAAAGCACAACAGTGTGATTACGTGTGTCTTATGCCGTCTCCTCTGGAGGGCATGATGTCACCAGGGGCCTCTGAAGTCCTTGGGCATGTCTGTCTGCTATGTTCAGCCCACATGAGTTTTTTCTTCACATGTATTTAAAATGTTCCAGAAATACGACTGGAGACTTTCCACTGACTTCTGCTAACACAGGTGTTAGGTCTTCTGATTTAGGCCAAATCCATCCATTTACAGTCTTGTTTTTCAGTCATTCACTTTGATATATGCCTAAATATCCACCTGTCACTTTTAATAAGACTCTGAAGGACAGATGGGAAAAGAGGACCTGCAGGCAAGAGCACTGGATTAGACTCTGAGGTCCTGGGTCCTCAACTTCTCCTGTGAAGCTTCTGCCCTAACACCCACAGCAGCTCAAGTTCTCTGAACCCCCATTTATGTGTCTGTAAGATGTGGATAGGAATGGCTCTTCCTTACTGACCTTAGAGACTTCCTGAGGAGCAAGTGTGTTGGTGGACTGGAAAAAGCTTTACAATTGTAAAACACCATATAAATAACTGCTTTCCCATCAACATTTGGTGCATGTCCATTGTGGTGTTGGTGAAGACTATTGATTATTCTATGGACTGTCATCCTTCAGTCTTCAGTATGGGTTGTAATTTGACGTAAAAACCAAACCCAATATTCTCACAACTAGACAAAGAGATAAACTCAAGCCCATTCAAGTCATTGAGTGGGTGCTAACTGATGGTGACTTTATAGGACAGGGTAGAACGGTCCCTCTGGGTTTTGAGGATCGGAACTCAATGGGAGTAGAAAGCCCCATCTTTACCCCATGGGGTGCCTGGTGGTTTTTGACTACTCATCTTGCACTGAGCAGACAAACACATAACCACTATGCCACCAGGGACCTTCAGATGAGGGTTGGCACCAGGAAATGTGGAGAAAGGATTAATGTCCAGGATTTCATTTTACTTGGATCCACAATCACTGCTCACGGAAGCAGCAGTCAGAAATCAGCCAACATGTTGTGTTAATGAGCAAAGATGTCACTTTGAGAACTATGACACACCTGATCCATGCCAGGGTTATTTGAATCACCTCCTGTGTATGTCAAAGTGGACAAGGAATAAGGAAAGCCACAGAATCATTCATGGATTAAGATTATGGCGTTGGTAAAGAATACTGATAATGCCAGGGACTGCCAGAAGAACAAACAAATCTGTCTTAGAAGACAGAATGCTCCTTGGAATTGAGGACTAAGAGATTTTGTTTCTTGTACTTTGGACAGGTTAGCAATAGAAGCAGTCCTCGGAAAAGGATCTTGTTTGTGAAAAAGTAGAAGGGTCAGTGCAAAAGAAGAAACCTTTGCTGAACTGCATTGATGCAGTGGCTACAAAAATGGACTCAAACGTAGCAATGATGGTGAGGATGGTGCCGGATAGAATAGCATTTTGTTGTGTTGTTTGTGGCTGCTGCTGTTGTCATTGTTAGGTGTCATTGAGTTGGCCCTGACGCATAGAGATACTGTGCACAACAGCACATAACACTGCAAGGTCCTGCACCCTCCTCACCACTGTTCCTATGCCAAAGTCCATCGCACCTACTGTGTTAATCCAGCTCATGGAGGGTCTTCGTCTTTTTTGCTGCCCCTATATTTTACCAAGCAGGATGTCCTTCTCCATGGACAGGTCTCTTCTGTCAATATATCCAAAGAATGTAAGAGGAACTCTTTCCATTCTTTCCTTTATGGATTGTCCTGGCCATTTGTCTTCCAAGAAAGATTTGTTTGTCCTTTCAGCAGTCCCTAGAACTTTTAATAGTATTTATAAGCACCACAATTCAAATTCAAATCAATTTTTTTGTCTTCTTTATTCCACGTCCTACTTTCATATGCATATGAAGCAATGGAAAATACCATGACTTGGGTCAGGTGCACCTAAGTCCTCAAAATATCATCCTTGCTTTTCAGTACTCTAAAGAAGTCTTGTGTAGCAGATTTGCCTGTGAAACTAGTCTTTTGATTTAATGACTCATCCTTCTATGAACCTTGTTCATGGATCCAAGCAAGACAATCTTTCTCCATTTATTTTGATGCTGCCTAATGGCCTAGTTCTAAAGATTTGGTCTGCTTCACATTGAGTTGTAATTCATTATTCATCAACCAGTGCTTCAAGACCTCCCCACTTCCAGAAATCTTACAGATAGATGATATTTCAAGTCCTAGGAGTGACTTCTACTTCTGGCCAGGGTGGAGCAACTGGGACCATATTTGGCCTCACACCTGAGAAAATGAGAAACCTGGGCAGGATATAAGAAAGAAGAGTTCTCAACATTCAATATTAGGCAGCTAAGGGGAGTGATCTTGGAGAGGAAGAGGCTCATGAGGTGAGCTTCAATTTCCCCCAGCTTGCTCCCTGAAGAGTTTCCAGGATGAGGTAGGGGTCAGAAACCTAGGTAGAGTTGATGGTCTCGTGTGATAAGCAGGGAATCTAGGGAGGCCAAGAGGACTGGAATTTGTATTGGAGAGGAGACATTCCACCTGTAGTCTGCCGAGAAACTGGACTTCAGGCCTCCCAGCTGACCCAGGCAGTAGTTTGATCTCAGCTTAAACCTTTGGTGTGGGGAAACCAGGTTCAATTCCTTGCCAATGAATCTCATGTGCACACACCACCTGTGAGTCTATAGGGGCTTACCTATTGCTGTGATGCTGAATTGGTTCTGATAGTGCCTCCAAACTAAGACAGGCTATGAAGAAGGACCAAGCCATCGATTTCCAAAAACCAGCCAGTACACACTCTATGATTGGAATGGACCTGATGCTTGTCAGTTGTGGAGGCAATGCACAATCGGGCAGCATTTGTTGTTGTTATGCAAAGGGTTCCCATGAGTCCAGGGGTGACTGGGTGGTAGTTAACAACTGCAAGAGCCCTGGACACCAGGAACAGTCACTTAGTCCCCTTTCACCTGGGGAAGAGGTGTGATCTCTAGGTTTTACACAATGATCCTGACACTGGCCTCCAGCACACACCAGAAACATCTCACTTATGAATGCCTGATTGCTCCTGCTGGCTTTGACCCAGTGCCTTGCATTCCTCCCACTCCCCCCCACCCCTGCCCCACTTTCCCACTTATTGCAATTTTCTGCCTTTTGTGGGCTGCAGAGATATATGCCATGATATATGGCTATGTTTAATTTTTTTCTTGTATTATGTCTTTGATTGCTTTTTTGTGTTTTGGACTCAAATCTGAATCCATGTCATCTTTACATGAACATCCTAGAAAAATGATAGTCCTTTCTTCTTTTTCTTAGCAGCATTTTTTTCTTGACATATCTTTTTTTTACTTTTGTGACCCTACTTCTCCTGGTTTTTCCCTGCCTTTATTACCCTTCTTTCCCAGTCTCTGTGTGGAGCCACCAGGGCCCACCCTTGGACATCTTATCTCATCCCATTTTCTTACTACAAGTTCTATGTCATTACTCCTGTCCACAGCCCTAACTTCTCTGCTTGCATGGCTCTGAGCCCACTTAGTTGTCAGACTACTGTTTCCTTTTCTACGAAGCCAGGTCAAGGTTAACTTGAAGGCAAGAGCAAGATGCCAAGACTTAGTGAGGTACAGATGCAAAACTGATGGGACTGGGTGATTTATTAGCTGTGCCAGGTGAAAGAAAGAGAGAATCTATGAGATCACTCCATCTCTGAACTTAGCAATCTGGTTTTATGGGGTGCCATTTGCCACACTATGTGATACAGGTGAGGGAGCAGGATGGAGGGAAAAATTGCAGGGTTTGACCATGGATGTGTGGAGTTGAGAGTGCCTCATGGCCGTGCAGGAATTCCTGTGTGATGCCGACAGGTGTTTGGTAATTGAAGGGATAGAAGTGTGAATCCGCCTACAGGTGTCTGGGAAGAAAGACCCAGTGATCTACTTCTGGAAAAATACTAAATCAGCCACCCAAACCCTAAGGAGCACAGTCTACTCTGACCCACATGGAGTCTCCATGAATCGGAACCAACCCAATATCACCCAATAACTGCTACAGCACCTACTCGGATCAGAGGTTCTTTACAGGTGTTAACAATACCTGCCCAACTGGCCAGCTGGCTTTCAGACATGCTGCCTTCATCTGCGTCCTTCATCTGTTGCAAGGAGAATCTTGCAGCTTTGCTGTATCACTATTTACACACCCTGATGATTGTCTGTTACCAGCAGAGCAATTCTAACTGTAAATGACTATATAAAACATCTCTTGATTTTTTTTGCCTACTCGTTTAGCTTCACTAATGCCTAGGATACGGATCTTAATGTGTCCCTTTCAGTTTTGATGACTTCCAGTTTTCCTTGATTCAGACTTGGCACATTCCTTGTTCAGATCATTAGCTGATCTTTCTGCTATTTCTCTTTATATTGAATCATGCCCCGCGAGCAAATGAAGATCCCAAAGGCTCCACATCCATAGAGTTCACCAGACTCAAGTCACCATATTTTTCTCCCCTCCGAGAAAGTAGGTCCTCCTCAGTCACAATTTGAGTGCCTTTAGACACTAGGGGCCCCTTCTTCTGGCACTCATTCTGACAATATACAGCTTCCATTCATTAGGCCTTCAGTATCTGACAATGTTTTAAAGCTATGCATTTTCAGTGGCTCCTTCCTATGATGCGGGGAACTTACCCCTTCCTTGCTGTCTGTTCTTAGTGTGGAAGCATCACTGAAACCTATTCGCTTTGGGTGATTTTGCTGACTTTGAAATACCAGTGATGTGTCTTCCAATATTGCAGCAACATGATACAACAAACTGACAGACAAGAAGGATCTTTGTTGTAAGCAGAGAATAGCAGAAAGATGTTGACTTGTGTTTTATTGACGATGCCAAGGCATTCAACTGTGTGGACTGTAATCAACTATGGATAACCTTGAGAAGAGTGGGAATTCCAGAACGATTGTGTTCATGTGGAACTTGTGCATGGATCCAGAGGCAGTTGTGTGAACAGAGCAAGGGAATAATGCATGGTTTAAAATCAGAAAAAATGTGCATCAGGGTTGTAGTCTCTACCCATTGTTGCTCCATCTGTATGCTGAGAAAATAATTAGAGAAGCTGATTAAAGAAGAATGAGGCATCAGGTTACAAATAATCTTTAATATACAGATGGTACAGCCTTACTTGCTGAAAGTGAGGAGGACTTGGAACCCTTATTGATTAAGATCAAGGATGGCAGCCTTCAGTGTGTTCAATATAAGGAACACCCAAATCCTCACAACTGGACCAATAGGTAACATCATGATCAATGGAAAAAAGGTTGAAGTTGTCAAGGATTTTGTCTTACTTGGATTTACAATCAATGCTTATGGAAGGAGGAGTCAAAGAGATCAAAAGACACGTTGCATCAGAACAAGACCTTTTCAAAACAGTGAAAAGAAAGGATATTACTTTGTGGGCCTGACCCAAGTCATTGCATACTCCATTGCCTCATATTTTTGTGAGAGTGGGACATTGAATAAGGAAGACTGAAGAAGAATTGATGCATTTGAATTGTGGTGCTGGCAAAGAATATTGAAAGTACTGTGGACCACTAGAAGACAAACACATGTATCATATATACTTTGGACATCTTATCAGCAGAGACCAATTCTTGAAGTAGGGCCTCATGCTTAGTAAAGTAGAGAAGCATGGGAAAAAGGAAGACCCTCAAAGAGATGTATTGGCCCAGTCCCTACAACAATGGGCTCAGGCAGAGGAAGAATTATGAGGAGGGTGGATGGTGGAGAGGACTGGGCAGCATTTCATTCTGTTGTGTATAGGGTCATTATGGGTCATTATGGGTCATTATGGCTTATTGGCATCTAACAACAACAGCAGAAACAACAACAACAAGGTTTAACTTTCTCTTCTATTTTATGCTTAAAATACTCAACATTTAAAAAGTGTATATAACTTTACATTAATCATGTAAAATTTCTTGAGAAACATTAAAATTTCTGGGTGACTGGATTTAAGATGATCCTTTGGCTTTAGTTGATAAGTTTGTAAACTATTTTTAAAAATTGCTGTAAAATATATAGGAGAACATCTGCCAATTCACTACATTTTTCATGTCTGTGACTGAGTGATATAATGTTGTACAACCATCACCCATAATCTTTGTCAAGTTTCCTATCACCATAAATAGAGGATCCCTGTTTCCTATATCACGGTTTGCTCCTCTTGTCAATTATTCTTGTTAAAGTCGATTTTGTGTTGTAAATTCTTTTTTGTATTATTGTGTGTGTACATGTTAATATTGTACAAAAGAAAAATTTAAAAAGAAGGTTCTTGTGTAAGTCCAAGAAAATAGAAATACACATTCTATTTATTTATAGTTTTGGTGTTTTTTTTTTTTTTTTGCCTGCAACTATACAGGCATTGCTCAGATCAACTCAGTTGAACATGTATCCTGTCTGATTCTAACAGTGACCTCTTGCTCTGGTTTGCAGCTGGGGTTTAAAATCTCCACGTTCATACAACTATCCCTTCAGGGGCTTTCCATTATCCCACTGTGAACTCTGTAAGACAAATGTCAGATTTTATTTATTTATTTTTTTGGTTATCAGTCTCGTGAGAATTTCCAAAAATAAATAAGCAGTTTGGAGAAGGAAATTCACTCTTCGGGTGGAGAATATGAGCCGGTACTATGAATGAGGGGGTGGGGAGACAATGAACGATTGGATTCTAGTGGAAAACACTGCTTTCTGGCATCTGCCCTGGGATTAGAAGCCAGGAGAAGAATGAGGAAGTAAAAATTGATGAGAACCATTTGCAACATATAGAAATATACATTGTGTATGTGCTATCCAATCTGTCTTAGAAGTACGGCCAGAGTGCTCCTTAGAGGCAAGGATGGCAAGACTTTGTCTTACATTCTTCAGATGTATAATAGGGAGTCCTGACCTTGGAGAAATACATCAGGCTTGGTAAAGTGGAGGTGCAGTGAAAAAAGAGGAAGGCCTTCAACTAGGTGGGTTGACAGAGTGAGGGCAACAGTGGGGTCAGGCCTAAGAACAATTGTGAGGATCGTGCAGGGATGTGCACGGTTTCATTGTATGTGAATAAGTTCAGTATGGGTGCGACCAACTCACTGACACCTAACCACAACATGCATTATCCTGATTAGAAATGTATTGAGGTCATGACTGTTGTGGTATCTCATATATATTACAGGCTACAGAAAAGCCCAGGTGTTCTACTACTCTTCTAGGCTCGGTCCAGGCTATACGAGTTCTGATGGCATAGTGGGTTACTCATTGGTTGCTAGACACAAGATGAACAGTTTGAAACCACCAGCACTCCAAGGGAGAAACATGAGGACTTTCTAGTCCTATAATGAGTTACAGTCTTGGGCATCCACAGGGGCAATTCTACTCTGTCCTATAAGGTCCCTATGAGTCTGAAATGGCTTAATGGCAATGAGACAGAAGGAACCCATGCTGCATCCTGCCTCCACCTGAGTTAGCTTGTTGTATGTGATGGCTTGCGTGCTGCTCTGATGTTGGGCCCTACGTATATCTCAGTCACTTACGAGAGATTGATTTTAGTGGAGCTTCCAGACTAAGATAGACTAGGAAGAAAGACCCAGTGATTTACTTTGCAAAACAGTGGAAAACTGTGTGATAGATGCATTCTCTAGGTTGGAAGACTCTGTAAAAGTCACCACCATGGGCTCAAACATGCCGGCAATCAGGAAGGTAGCCCAGGACTGAGCAGCACTCTTCTTTTCCACACAAACTCACCATGAGTCGGAGACAGTTTCATAGCAACTAATGAAAAAGCTCTGTTTTTTTTTAAA
>PVJH01023104.1:0-35387 GCA_004026705.1 Nesogale talazaci | reverse complement strand
AACATGAAGACGGTTATGGCCACCACGGTGAGACACATGACGAACATCATGACCCACACGGCGGGGCTGTAGGGCTCTGCGTGCAGGCAGAGCAGCAGCTCAGGGCCCAGCCCCCCACCATGACCCACAGGGGCCCATCAACTCTGTGGACTCAGCTGACTCAGTACCCCCAAGTGCCTTCCTCTGCCTTGCACAGCGCCCCCCCACCCTCAGAACCCTTCCTTCAACTTCCCAGTGCCCCAGCTCCCCCGTCTCCTAAGAGACAGTCCCATGCCTACTGCTGTTCCCCTTGTCTTTCTACCCCCTGCCTGCAGCCTGTGCTCCCCCCACCCCCATCACCTCCCAGCCTGATCCCACAGGGCCACATCACCAAGCAACAGGCAGATACTGACTCCTTCCTCCCCTCCCCACCTCTAGAACTCCCCTGCCTAGTCCGGGAGGTCCAGGTGAACTCCTTCTGCCTGGTCTGCCTGTGCACAGGTTGTACCGAGAGGGACCCTGGGGCCCCGGGGTGGGGTGGGGACTCTTTGGATGCAGTGGCCATCCTCCAAAGTGGACTTTACTCTCTACCAGACAGCGTCTGAGGGACCATGCTCAGAGAGGTCCATGCTCAGAGGGGTGACTTGTCCAAGGTCACACAGCAGGACGAGGAAGAGAGGGGGCTCCCCTCAGGTTAGCCCTGCTCGCTCCCTGCCAAGCTTCTCCCCTCATTCTGACCCTTCTTCACCCCCAGCCTTCCTAGGGTCCCCTGCCAGTCAGTGACTCCAGTAACTTATCCCGCCTGCTCCCCACCCAACCCAGACTCGACACCCAACATCAGTTTTCCTTCCCCTCTCTTCCTCCTTCTCCACCCACGGGCGGGCCAGAGGCACCCCTCAGGCACCCAGCACTATGGTGCTCACCCTCTCCACCCCTGCTCCATGCCCCATCCCCGGGGCTCACCCAGGAAGGCTGAGGGGGACACAGTGCCGTTGCTGCGGGCCACCATGACGCTGATACCTGTCTCCACAAAGGGGACAGAGAAGTCCACGACCTCTGAGCGTTCCTCGTTGATGGTGAGGGAGCCGATGGCCATGTCCGCGCGCTTGTAGTAGACCTACGGGGGGGGGAGGGGCAGGAGGGGGGCGGGGCCAGATCTGCTGGGACACCGCAGCTCCGATCCCTTCTGCTGCCCATCTCCCCCACTGGTCCTCGGAGTTCAGCAGCCCACCGCTGGCCACCCCAGTGACCATCGCAGCCAGCGGCAGGTCTCCCTCCAGGAGCACATCCCTAACCCGAGGGGGGCGGGGCGCCTACCTCCCCGATCATGCCGTTCCACACGCCGCGCACTCGCTTGCCGTGCTTCCCGTTGGTCACCAGGTAGAGGTCGTAGGAGAACTTGACCACCTTGGCCAGCTGTTTGAGCGTGTCGATGCAGAAGCCCTTACAGCAGAGCTTGATGTAGGGGGCTGCGTCCCCGCTAAGAGACCACCGGTCAGGCGTCCGTCAGGCCCCGCAGCTGTCTCACGCAGCCTGGGGTGGGGATACCCCCAGCCCTCCGTCCTCCCTCCACCCCCCTCCTCCACCCCCTCCCTCGCCCCAAGCATAAGCCAGAGTCCGTGGCTGCCACCCATGCACGCGCAGCACCCGGCGTCCAAGTGCGGACCTGAAGGTGCGGTTGCTCTGTCTGCGGCAGGGCACAGTGTTGGGGACGCAGCCGCCCGTGCCCACATCCGGGCTCTCCACGATGACAAAGGGCCGCTCCTCCAGCGTGGCCACCGTCAGGTGCCGGCTGTCCACCACGGGCTGCAGGGAGGCGCTGTAGCGAGGCCACACCGGGTACTTCATGTGCAGGACGCCGCGCTCCCAGCGCCCCACCTGCGGAGGGCGAGTGGCCTCAGCCCTGGGGGCCCAGCCCCGCCCCACCCTCAGAGGGGCCTCTGGGTGGGGCCTCCCTCACCTAGGGCTGCGTGGAGCAGGGAGACAAGAGGAGAGCCTGCTCTCCCCTTCCGCCACTCCTACTCAGCCGCCACACTTTGCCAGCCATGGCACCTTCCTGAGGCCCACCCCTAAGCCTGCCACACCTGCACTACCAGGATCTTCCGGTGTCCAGGCCTCAGTGGGATGCTCAAGGCATTTCACACTTCCTCCACGTGACCCTGCCTCCCATCTCCCCTTTTCCTCCATCTCTACATCCCCAAGCACCCACCACAGTGCTCATGCCCTGTCTATACAACGCTGGTGTGACCTCTGGGCAAGCTCCTATTCAACCCTGCAAGTCCAGTTCTTCTGGCCCCTCTCCAGTAGCGTTCCCTAGCTTCTTCTTTTGTTTGTAGCCTGGTGTCATGCAGTTGACTACATGGGGACTACATGGACTTCTCAGAAGGAGACCTAGGCACAGAGGCACAGTGGTTATGTGTTGAGCTGTGAACCACAAGGTCAACAGTTTGAAACCACTCTCCAGTCACTAGTCTGGCAAACGACAAGGCTTTCTCCTCCACAGCCTCAGAAACCCTCAGGGGCACCTTTGCCCTGTCCTCGCGGTCACTGTGAGTCGGCAAGGACTCCATGGCACTGTTTGGTTTGGGACCTAGCTCTAAGGAGCCCTGGTGGCACATAGGTCAATGGTAAGGTGCCCCAACGTCCCGCTTTTTAACAAGTTAACAACGTCCCACGGCATTTGAAAATTAAAATAAACATATTACAATACTACTTTTGCATTCTATGAAAATTTTTGTTGCTCCATAGAGACCAGATTTTTAATCAAGAACCCGCCTCACCCCTCTCACCCTGATCAGTGGTGTCCCGCTTAAAATCTGGTCACTTTAACAATGGTCGACTGCTAATTAAAGAAGGTTCTGGAGAATCTTTCCGGAAATAGAGGGCTCTGTCTTCCTCCTGCTGAGCCACGCCATGGGCTTGACCCACCAGCCTTGTGTTTCACTACAAGTGCATATGCCAGGCCCCCAGGGCCCAGGAGGACAGACGGGTGTCCCTCCTTTCTAGTCCCAGAGTGCTTTGCGCAAATTCCCTACACCAGCTCGGTGTCTGTCAGATTTCTATTCGTGTGCACACCCCACAGGAGTTAGTCCCCGGGGAGCAGGGCTGTGGGATGAAGGTGTTGGGTAGTTTCTGTAGTAAAAGGGGGCAGGGAGTTACAGGAACCTGGAGCAGCCTGCCCCTCCCATCCTGGGGGCCAATAGGGCTTCCCAGAAGAAAAGTTTCAGCTAAGAGCTGAAGGCTGGGGGGATAGCTGAAGGCAGGCCTCACTCAGGGACTCCCCACTGGTTGTGGATGGGAGGGGCTGGGGACCAGGGGCCCCTTCTCACCATCTCCCAGAGGCGGTGCCGATTGAGAGCGATCACAACCATGGTGGGCTGGACCAGGTACCCACCAGGGCTGAAGGAGAAGTCACGACCCTCCCAGGTGACATTCAGCAAGTGCCTGCCGGCAGGGAGAAAAACAGAGTGGACCGTGGCCCTGTCTCCCGGTACCCTGTTCTTCCTCCAGAGGGGTTTCCAAGTGACCCCGCCCAGCCCTGCACCCACTGTCTAGTTCAAGGAGGAAGTAGACCAGAGAGGGAGGCCAGCTGACCAGGGACACACAGCTGCAGGGGGTGTGGCTGCCAGGGCCCAGGCTCACTGTCCTCTGGTTCCATGAAGAGCTCCCGCCCCCACCCTATCCTGGCCAGGTACCCACCTGTAGAAGGCCTCCCGGGCAGGACTGAGTGGCCCCGGGTGACCGCGGCAGTCCCCAGCGGCGGCAGGCAGGGTGCCATGCTGGCGTCGGTAGCTGTGCGCGCCCAGGGCCAGGATGGCCACGCCGTCGCGGACCTTCTGGCGCAGGCTGAGGCGCCAGCTCTCAGTGACGACGCTGATGAGACCCACGGGGAAGGCGGCGGGCGGCGCGTCGGTGCTGCCCAGCGCCAGGTTGGGGACTAGCCACACGTGGCCCGGCCCCACCAGACCGGCACGCGCCGCCTCGGCGAAGAGCACTTCGGCCTCGTCGCTCGAGCAGTAGGCCACCAGCACGGGCGCGTCGATCTGGCGCAGCAGCCGCTGGATGCGCGCGCGCTGCCCGCCCGGGCCCAGCTCCAGCGTCAGCACGTCCAGCAGCCGCCAGCCCAGGTGGCCGGCGTCCGCAATGGCACGCACGCCCTCGAGGAAGAGCGCGTGGCCCGGGTGCAGGCTGGTGATGACGGCGAAGGCGCTCCAGTCGTACTCCTCCAGCACCTTGAACAGCACCTGCAGCTGCTGCTCCAGCGACACGCCCAGCTGCAGGAAGGCGGAGCCCGGGTCCTGGGCGGGGCCGGAGGTGGGGCCTGAGCCGGGCGGGGCGGGGCCTGCCCCGCCCTGCCCCGCCCACCTCTGGGCCGCTTCCTGCCCTACCAAGGCCTGTCTGAGCTGCCTTCCAGCCACGCGGGTTCGAGCCCCTGCGGGGAGCTCTCCCAAACAAGCAAGTACAGCCCAGCGGACCTGCCAGTCTGCCGCTTCAAGAGCAAGTGCGGCTTCCCGGGCCGCGCACCGGGCCTATGGGATCAGAGCCTCTGGGGGTGTGGCCCAGCCGCCTGGATCTTAAGGAGCACTCTAGGGGACTCGGTGGTCCCTGGTTTGGAGGTTGTTTTAAAGGGATCTTAGAGCCTGCGAGTTTGGGACCTCTTGCCTCATAGCGGCTGAATTGGATCCTCCGAAGTGGGGCCTGGGGCGGTGAGGGTTGAAAGCTAACGTTGGGGCCCCAGAGCTGGCAGGGGAGGCACGGTCCCGCCAGGCGCCTTGCAGGGGGAGGAAGTCCGGCCTCTTCACGAGAGCGCTATCGCCTCCTAAGCCTAACACCCCCACCATCACCAAGATGTCACCACACAGCCACGGTCCGAGCGTTTCCCAAAGGGACTCAGAGCCTGCTCTTCTTTGCCACCGGCACATGGTAAGAAAATAGGGGGAGCAAAATGTGGGGATGGCAGGGCGCTAGCACTTCAAAAGAATCTAGAGACTGGGGCGGGGGGGGGGGGAAGGGGGGAGGGTGTTGGCGTCACAGCCAATCGCAGTGCGCTGAGCCTGTTGCGCACAAAACGAACTTCCAAAGAAACGTGGGTGACATCGATGAGAGGATGCCGAAGCGGAGCGTGGCTAAGAACTGGAGACTCCACGATGTGAAGGGATGTTTATCCTTTCTTAGACGTGGGAAGTACGATTCAAAAGAAAATTCTTCCCTGCTCCTGGTGGATTCGTGGGATATGCGTGGGACGGCTCACTGCAACGTCCTCAGCTTAGAATCCGCAAACCCTTCCTGGGGCGAAAGAGGAGGCTGTCGCTTCCCATAGAGAGCTAGCCATGCAGCCTGGGAAACCCACAGGGACAGTTCTACTCTCACCTATGGGATCGCTGGAAGTGGGAACCAAGCTGGCGGCGGTCAGAGTGGAAGGGACACATTCAGAAGCATGTGTGGGTGGGGGGAAAGCCTATCTGGAATAGGCCTACATGCAATTGGTAGGCTAGAGAATTGCGTGCAGGTGCCAAGTTGGCAGGCGGGCAGATGGAGATAGCTGAGGTTTATGAAGCCCAACTGGCTGTTAAGACGTGTGGGATTAATTGAAGGGCAGAGAGCTAAATGGTTCGGCGAGCTTCGCCTTTTGAGTTCCCTGGTCTCTTGTTCTCTGATGGTCGGACCAGGGTGCAGCTGCCTCAGCCGGCAAGGCTGACTTCCTGTGAGACACCCCTGAGGAGAAGCCGCCTGGGCCTACCCCGACGCAGCCCTGGGAGCTGGAGAAGTTGTGTGGAGACCCCTGCCCACGCGGAGATGCCTGCACGCTCTCTGATTCAACTTTCCTCCTGCAGTCGGCATCATGGTGTGTGTTTTGTGAGTTTGGGGAGGACTTTGTAGATCCGTGTTGGACAAATGGGCTATGTCGGACTTATGAGCTTGGACTGGACTGGGTTGGGATGCTCCGAATGTGCACATACCCTATATATAAAACTCACTGTTATACATATTTGGATTTCTGTGGATTTCTTTCTCTAGTTTACCCAGAGTAACCTCAGGATGTTGCTTGCCAGAACACAAGACGGGAGGGCAGGGGTGGGTGGGGAATGAGGGGTCTACTGGGCAGAGATGGAGAGCAGGTATGTGGGGCTTTCGTTATACTATTTTTCATGTTCAGCATTCTCTATAGTTTAAGCAAATTCATTAAAGAACAAGAAAAGTCAATCCGGTAGGTGTCTCAGCTTCCCACTTAAAGGAACATCCGGTGTTGCCTCAGGAGATGAGGGCTTCCAGTCCCTCTCTGGCCACAGCTTCCCACTGACCACTCTGTAGCCCATCCCTTCCCTCTGTCCCCCTAAAGTCCCCGGTACCTCCCAACCTCAGGGCATCTCACTCAGTCTACTCTCTCCGTGCCCCCCCCCCCAGCCCTTCCCCATCCTCCAGGTCTCAGCCAAGTCAATCCTCCCTGGACTCCTATCCCAGGCACCTCTCACCACCCCAGACACTCTGTGACTGTGAAAGCCACGTGGCAATTCCCCAGCAGCCTTCTCTCTGCTTCTCTATGCCCCACCCTCCCCAAGCCTCAGCTCCTGGCCATCCCCACCCAATGCCAGCTTCCCAGTCTCTCCTGGCCTCAGACTATGTGCCCAGCCCGTTCCCGGCATAAGGGACAAGGGCACATGAGTTTGGCAGGCACCTTGGGGGTGAGGACCACCGCCGAGCCCCCGCTGATGCTGAGGATGGGCACGTGGGTCTGGGAGGAGATGAAGTCGAGGATCTGCGCCACAGCCTCAGTGCCCACGTTGTCCTCGAAGACAATGCCATGGACGCGGGCCGTGCCCAGGAGCCCGCAGATCTGGGTGAGCAGGCTGCTGGGGTTGGTGTTGTTGACCCCCACGGTCAGGGGTTGGATCTCCAGGGGCAGGTCCAGGAAGCTCTGGGGAGTGAGGTGGACACGGGCCTGGGCCTGGGGCGGCCCCGAACTGCCAAACACCACGGCCACTGTCACCGCCTGCTGGTCCGGCCCTGCCCAGGCCCCCAGGAGCGAGGTGAGCAGGAGGGTGGGCCCCAGGGCTCCACCCATGTCCACTGGAAGGTCCTTCAGGGAGATAAGCACAGAGAGAGGACAACAGATAGATGGGAGACCAAGTCCAAGTCAGAGATAGACAGAAGAAAGAGAGGAAGGGAAGGGGGATAAAGAGAGACAGACACAGAAAGAGACAGAGAGTTAGCAGGTGTCCCAGAGGAGAGACTGGGGAGGAGAGTGAGTCTTGATAGGGTGCTCCCCCTCCCCTTATTCCTCTGTTGAACAGCACACTTGGCTTGACCCTCACAGATTGCAGTTGGGCCCCAGGAGGACACAGTGTCAGCACTTGACTGGACTTGCACAGGCCTGAGTTTGTACCCCAGCTCTGCCACTTCCTTGCTGTGTGATCTCAGACAAGTTGCTTAATCTCTCTGAGCCCCACTTCCTTGCCTGGGATTATCCCATCTCATTGGGGCATTCCTGGGGGATAGGGGGTGGACAAATGGCTAATGTCCTCAGTGCCTCACAGTAAGGCAAAAGGATCAGGGCCACCCATCAGGGCACCTCGGAAGAAAGACCTGGAGAGCCACTTCCCCTGACCTCTGCCGTTGAAGCCCCAATGGAGCACAGATCTTCTCTAGCACACAGTTGGCACTGACTCCGTGGTGACTTTTAACTTTTTAGCCTAACTGGGCCACGAGCACATTATGGAGGGCATCACTACCAGCATCGCCGTCTTCCAGGTGGCAGCTCTGAAGCCAGGGGGAGGAAGGTCACTTTCATAACCTGCATCCCCAGTGGCCTGCCCTGCCTCCCCAACCCCTCCCATCCTCTCAGCCGAAATCCAAGTCAAATTGTCCACTAGGACAGATGCTATGGGTCAGCCTGGCCAGAATACCACGGGGCCATTCATAGGACCCTCCTTGGGGAGGTCGTCACAGGCCCTTGACACACACACACACACACACACACACACACACACACACACACATCTCTTCCAGCAAAGGAATATGAGTGACTTTCTGCCTCGTCCAGGGACCCTAACAGCTGCCCCGTGTCCCGGTGTGGCGGCTCGTTTGCACCGAACCTGCCGCGAAGCCCAGCTGGACAGCATTGTTTTGGACAGGGATCAAGAGCCAGGCCTGCCAGGGCCATTTGAGGGTGAGCGGTGTCTCTCTCGGCCCTGCTGGCCCTTGACTGCAGTAGGGCATGGTTTCTGAAGGCACGAGTCTCCAGCAGGGCAGGCTGGGAACCAGGGGGGGTGGGGGGGCGACGGGGGGGGGGCAGAAACGCAGACAAACCCGACGTCACCCCCGGGAAGCAGTTCTACTCCGACACACATGGAGGGACAACATTTCCTAACTTTTCCATCTCCAACTCCCACAAAACCAAGCCCCCTGCCATCGACTCGATTCCAACTCCCCTGACTCCCTTGGGCAGAGTTGAACTGCCCTAGGAGCCAAGGCCGTCAATCTTGATGGAAGGAGACTACCCCAACGTCCTCCCTTGGGGCAACGGGTGGGTGCAAATCGCCGATACAGCAGCCAGGCGCTTTAGCCCCGGTGCCAGCAGGACTCCACTCTTGCTTCAGACCCTGCCCAACCCCTGTTCCAGGCCCCTCTCCCAGAGGCAGACTCCAGCTCTCTCTCTCTCTCTCTCTCTCTCTCTCTCTCTCTCTGCCCCTCCACCGAATTTCTTTCTTCCTCTTCACGAAGTCTAATTTCATGCAGACCCACCCGTACAGGGCTCTGTTGGGTCTCTGGGTCTCTCAGAGGAAGAAGGGGACACCAGGAGGTCACCAGGGAATGTTTGGAAACTTCCTCCACTTCTGCCTGGGCTTGGTAAGGATCTCTCCCAGGGAGCTCAGGAAATGGACTCTACTTCAGAAACTTAACTCAGTACATGCTGAGCGCCTTCTGTATACTGGGCTTTGCATGACAGTGTGTTAGTGTGGGTAAGACGTGATCTCTGCCCTCCAGGGAGGTGAGCCATGCTATGCAAGACAGAGAGGGCAATCCTGGCACCAGCTAGGAATGGATCCGAAGAACAATCAAGTTGCTACCTGCACCCCCAACCGCCCCGTTCTCCTGATTTTGCTCCCATCAATCTCCTACCCCCCAGTTTCCGCCTTCTCATGACCCGGGCTCTGACACTCACAGGGAGGACGCAGGCACTGGTTGGAATCGCCCAGAATTCGCAACAGTCGGAGGGAGCCTCAAGCTGGCCTGCCTGATGGTGGGATTTCAGGCCAAGAGGACAAGCTATTTGGCAAGGGAGGGAATATACTAGTCCTGTGCTGTCCTTGGGAGCCTTGGTGACACTGTAGGCTCCACCTTGGGCTGCTAACCACAAGGTGAGCAGTTCAAAACCACCATCAGCTCTAAAGAGTTGTCGTCTCGGAAACCCACAGGGGCAGATCGACCCACCCTCTTGGCTCGAGAGGCGCTGGCGTCACCTCTCGTAGCAGTGAGCTTGGTTTGGCGTCTGGGACTCTTCCTGCACTTGAATCTTCTGGCACCTGCATGTACTGTCAGGAGTGCAGCCAGAGCGCTCTTTGGAAGTGAAGGCGGCGAGACTTTGTCTTACGTGCACTTGGGATATACTGCCAGGAGGGACCCGTCCCCAGTAAAGTAGAGGGGCAGTAACAAAGAGCACGACCCTCGGAAGATGGACGGACGCACAGGCTCCCACCCAAGAACAGTGAGGACAGTGCCGGAGCGAGCGGTGTCTCCTTCTGGTGCACACAGGAGGGCTGGGAGTGGGAACTGTTCCCTAGCACAGACCAAAAATAGTGTCAGGGACAGGGAATGGGTCAGGGAGGGAGGCTAAGCCGTGCCATGCCACCCCACAGCGGGCAGCCACCAGGCAGAGAATTTAACTCGGGGCTGCAGAGGGTCTAGTCATTCTTGCTATGCTGGCCTTTGCAAAGCTGCTCTAAGCTCATTTCTGCCCTCATGCCCAGTTCCGGCAGGAAATGTCACCCACTGCAGGCTCCGTCATTCCCCAGCTTCCAAGCATATGGCCCTGCCCTCGTCCTCAGCCCTGAGCTCAAACCTGTGCTGTCCGAGGCAGTGGCCAAGGCCACGTGTCCCCTCTGCACCCTTGCACTGGGATCGCTCCGCAGCAGGGTGGGCTGTGAAGCGTCAAGCAGCAGCCCTGGCGCTACCGCGCGCTCAGCATCGGGCTGCTAACTCAAAGGCGGGCAGTTCAAACCCGCCAGGCACTCTGCCAGACAGAGGGGAGGCTGTCTGCTCCTGTAACGAGTGAGTGGCAGGCTTGGAAACGCTAGTTCTGCTGGGTCTTATTGGGTCGCTCACTTTGTCACCACCATCCAGTCCCTTCTGATCCGTAGTGGGCCCTGAGGGCAGGGTAGAACGCCCCTGTGGATTTCCAAGACGATCACTCTTTTGTGGGAGCAGGAAGCCCTGTCCTTCTCCCTCGGAGCAGCTGGTGGTGCTGAACGGCTTCCCGTGAAGCGAGCTGCTGAGTGCATCCCCACTACCCTGCCAGGGCTCCCACAGGGTCTCGGGGAGCCAGCACTGCTTCCGTGGGATTGGGCTTTGGGTTAAGGGGGAAGATACAGCCGATCGTGAGCACTGGGTACAAGCCAGGAATGTCAAAGGCAGCACTGAGGACATATTCTTTTGGATCGATGGCGTTCAACCCAGCAGGCTATTAAAAGATCCCACCTGTTTCTTGTCACTTTAAGAAAGAAAACCACGGAAGACCCAGGCTGTCCATCTCCGGAGAGGCCCGGCCGAGAGGCTCTCTCTAATTGGGAACGAGACCTCCCGGGCCATGGTGCGTCTTCCACCAACAGACCAGGAGCATGGGGAAAGGCAGGGGGACTCAATCAGAGAAGTCTCTGCACTCCAAACATGCACGAGAAGATCCCAGAAGTTCGGCTGCCCCATGAGGCCGGAGGGGAGGCCTCTGGCCCTGTCCAGTCTCCCCACTGGCTTCCCTCGGGTGCCTCCCTTTCCATCCCCTATCCACCGACCCCTGCAACTGTCCTCTGCCCCCTGCGCTCCTCCTCCACCCCCCTATGGATTTCCAAGCCGATCACTCTTTTGTGGGAGCAGGAAGCCTTGTCTTTACTGCCCCCAGATGAATTCCAGACATCAGAGCCCTACACACCCAAGTCCTCGTGCCATGGGACTCCACGCCTAGCCAGTCTGCTGGCCACCCAGCCACGCGCTGTCTGCACTCCCAGCCTTTGCTCCTTGCTGACCTGACAGGCCCCCTGTCCCCTTCCTGCTAGCTCCCTCTTGCATGTGCACCAGCCTTTCACTGGCCTTCAGAGTGGAGCCAAAGTGCCTTTCATAGCTACTTGCCATGAGCCACCAGGCTCTGGACATGGGTGAGAAGACTGGGTCAGAGGGGGTTCCGGGACAGCGTTGGTGGTGAATCTCCCAATCGATAAGACCCTTGAGAAGGGGAAGGGGCCTGTGCGCACCCTCTGTGACTCCAGCCTCTCTCTGCATCGCTTGGGCAACTACAAGAATCTGGAACTTTCTCTTCTCCTGGCCCCCAAATCCCACCTGGCTCATGAGACTAGACACGCACACCTTACACCCGGGCACTGCGGATTTTGCCCTGCCAGCCCGGCAGCCTCCTGTCCCAGGGCTCAACTCCTGCACCAGTCCCACAGCTTCCCCGATCAGAACCCCGGCAGCCCTCTGAGCACCCTGCCCTTGGGGGAGAGAAGCCCCTTCTCTGTCGTCGTCGGGCTTCCCTCCCTCGCGGTGGCCGAAATGGGCTGACCCTGAGCCCACGTGTCAGGAGGGACAGCGGCCCCCCTCGATCTTACCCCCACGGGAGGGCCCCCCCCCCGAGTCCCCCCTGCCCCGTCCCCGGGGGGGGGGGGCCCCCCGCCCCCCCCTGCAGGAATCTCTTACACACGGGTTGTGAAGTTCGGGGTATTTTTAGGCCGGCGATAAATAATTCATAGGGAACGTGGCATCAGGCTCCCCTTGCGGGAGGAGGGGGCGCGGGCGGCGAGAGCCACCGTCACCCGCCGCTCAAGGACACTAGCGATGCGGCGGCGGCGGCGGCGACTCCGCGCTCGCGGACCCGGCCACGCCGCCTGGCGGGCACACGGGGCACCGCGGCCCCCGACCCCCAGTCTCGCAGCTGCCCCCTGCCGATGTCCCCGCCGCGGCGCCCCCAGCCCCTGCACCGTGCCCAGGGCGGCGCGCTGGAGACGTGCGAGCGGCGGTGGCGGTGGCGGTGTCCCGGTCGTCCAACAGGCAGGGTTGTGAGCCGGGCACCCAGGAGGCCAGGCCCGGGGCCCGGGCGGCACCCGCCACCTGGCTTCCCGCCCACTCGCTCCTGCGTCCTGCTCTTCCATGCTCACGCCCCACAGGAGTTAGGCGGGAGGGAGCCTCCGCGTGCCGCCAGGCTGGTGCCACCACCCGAGAGCTGGGGACTGAGCCCAGCGAGCAGGCGTTGGAGGCTGGGTGAAGCGGGGCGGCGTGCGGGGTTGTGCGGGGTTGGGGGGGGAGGGAGCTCGAGGAGAGGGGGCAGAGTCCCGCCTCCCTCCCCAGCGCCTTTGGAAGGGCCTCGGCTGCACCCTTGGGGGTTTCTAGACGCTCCTGCGGTCGCGACGCCCCAGCCTCAGGCCGGGCACCAAGGGCGCCCCGCAGCGCTTTTCCAACCGTCGGGGATCTAGATCCGAGCCCAGGGCGCCCAGCCATCTCGGGGACCTTCCTTTCAGGTCCTCTGATGCCCCGTCCCCGGGCGCGGGGGCCACCGTTTGGGGAGAGCCGGCCGCCTCGGGGAGCGCAGACTGATTTCCTGAGGTCGGAGAGGAGACTGTTCTATAGGGAGAGGGGAGGTGGGCAGGGACCTCCCCCTCCCCCCGCCCCCCGCCCCCCGCAGGCACAACGGGCAGGGGTGAGGTCACATGCTCACAGGAGGTGCCCCCAAATAGACAGACCGCGGTTGACTCCTAGGTCACCACCACCGCCCCCTTCCCCCTCCCCGCCCGCGCCCTCTTCATCCCTGTGCGCCCCGGGCCGAACCCCAGGAACCCCGCCGTGCGCGCCCCCTCCCCTACGCTCCAGGCCCTGCTTCTGGCCAGCAACAGTTGGAGGGACCCCAACCCAGCTTCCACACCATCCCTCCCCCGCTCCCGCGGCGCCCGGCGAGGGAGGAGGAGGGTCCTCGCGACCCCCCAAAAAAGGTCTTCAGCATCTAGCCGCATCCTTCCCCGAGCCACGTCCCCTCGGCCTCGACCCCTGGTCCGCCGACTCCCGGCCCTAGATCCGGTCCCCGAGGGTCCCGTTCCCCCCGGTCGGTGCTGGCCGCCAGCCCACCCCCCACCCCCCACCCCCACCCCCGTCCCGAGCCTGACTCCGCCGCCCTTGCCCGCGCGGCCCCAAGTTGGCGTAGAAGTTGGCGCCCCCGGCCGCCCGGCCGCCCGCCACTCACCGCGGGGAAGGGGCGCCGCGCCCGCGCCGAGAGCCCGCGCTGCCCGCCCGCCGCCCGGCTCGGCTCCGGTGCCCCGGGCTCGGCGCGCTCCGCCTGCCTCGGTCGGGCGCGGGGGGCCGGCGTCCGCCGCGCGGCGCGGCCTGGCGGGCTGGCCCGGCCCGCGCCCTCCGTGGCCCGCGGGCGCCCGGCTGCTCCGCGCGGGCTGCGCGCCTGCCTCCGGCTCCCGGGGCCGCCGGCCGACTGTGGCCGAGCGCTGGCGCCGCGCGACCCGCCCCGCCGGGGCCGCCGCCTCCGCCCCGCCCCGGCCCGCGCCCCTCCCAGCGGGCCCCGCTCCAGGAGCCAGCCAGCGAGCGAGCGAGCTCCGCACGCGGAGCCGGCTCAGTCCTCGGGGACAGGAAACAGCCGCCCGGAGCCCGGGTTCGAGCCCGCTGCTCGCGGGCTGTACGACCTTGGCTGGGAGCCCCCCGTCTATAGGGGAGGCCCACCCCGGGCCCCGAATGAGGGGTCTGAGCGCGCTTCCTGAACTGCTAAACGCCCAGGACAGGGCTATGGATAGGGAAAGGTGAGGAGGACCTGGCCTGACCTGCCCAGCCACAGGAGGGGCCTGGGTGCAGCCGCTGCCCCGTCTCTGCGCCCCACTTTCTCTCTTCTTCCCTGGAGACCCCTCCAGTTGGACCGGCTGTGTGGGGGATGATCAGGCAGTGGAGCCATCAACAGGCAGGTTGGGGTCCCCCCCAGGGCCGTCCACAGTGTGGGCAGAAGGCAGGCCGGCGGGCAGGCCACAAAAGCAGCAGGGTCAAGGAGAGAAGGGAGAGTGGGTGCCAGGCCTGGCTTGCCAAGCTCCCCCCAGGCCCCCAAAGAGGTCGGGAGCCAAGAGCTGGCTCTGCAGCGCCACCTGTCGACCAGAGGGTAGCTGTAGTCAGAAGGTGACCTGGGGTGGGGGTGCCCCCCCTCCCGCAAAGAAATCACACCTTACCCACGGCCCCTGGTTGCAGAAGTTTATTTTCCAACTTGTTTTAGACTTGGTGACCCGCTGAGAGGCCGGAGGAAGTATGGTCCTGAGCCCCTGCCCATTCCACACAGGGGCGGGGAGGGGGGGCGGAGGGGGGCCGTCTCATGTGGAGAGCTAAGCCCACTGGGGTAAGGTCGGCCTTGCCGGAGGAAGAGTTGAGGCCTCTCAACAGGACAGGGGACTGCTGGGTCAGGTGCTACCCTGCTCCGGCACCCTGGGCCCCTCGCCCTAGGGGCCTCGGGCTTGGCTCAGCGCCCCAGCAGCCGCAGCATCTCCTCAGGATCGGTCAGCTTCTCCCGGGGCTTCCCAGCGCGCTGGCCCCGGGCTACCTCCTCGGCATCCAGCTTCTCCCAGTCAGAGAAGGAGACGGGCTGGACCCCTGAGGCAGAAGGGAGACAGCCATGGCACCCCCTCCCTTCCCCTTCCCCTCCCCCTCCAGGCCGGCCTGGGGACACCCATCTTCAAAGGAGGGAAAGGTCCGGGGCCTGACCTCGGCTGCAAAGCAGAGCCTCAATGGTGGTGTAGCCAGGCCGGGGTCCCGGGGGCAGCAGGCCCGCCTGAAGGTCCTGTATCAGCGCCTGACCAGTGAGGAAACTGTCGTTCATGGTCGTGCCGATGACGCCGGTGGGTCCCCGCTTCACCCAGCCGCTGCAGTAGAGGCCTGAGGGACAACAGAGGAGGGGGGGGCTGAGGGGTGCTGGGGACGCTCCCGGCAAGCCTGCACCACAGGACAGTTGCTGGTGACCCTCCCCCACACACACACACACAGGTCCTCCCCAAAGTCCTAGGCCCTCTGGCTACTGGCACCTTCCACGAGATATTTCAGCCTTTCTTTCCTGTCTTGTTAGAGTCTTCTCGGGCACTGGGTAAGGCGCTTTAACCAGAACCAAAGTCACTGCTATTAAGTCCATGTTGATGCCTGGTGGCCTTCTATGACAAGCTAGGACTGCTGCCTCGGGCTTCCCAGACTAACTCTTGATGGGAGGGAAAAGCCCCGTCTTGCTCCCATGGAGTGCCCTTGCAGCCCAACAGATAATCACTGCACGGTCAGGCTCCTTTTCAGCACTCTGCTACGAACCAAAAGGTCCGAGGTTTGTACCCAGCGAGCGGCCACTCCTTCGGAGAAAGACGTGGCGGCCGCTTCCTGTGGAGATTACAGCTGCAGGAGACCTCGGGGGCTGTCCTGCTGTGCCGCATCCTGTCCCCAAGAGCCGACAGGGCGGGATGGCAGAGTTGGCGGTGGTGTTTGGTCTGGGGCTTTCGGGTGCCCATGGCTAGTTCTGGCAGACCCCGATGCCTAGACATGGACCCGGTTGTTTAAGCCACAGGAGCTGCCTGGCCAACCTCCACCTCCTGCCCGGGCTCAGCTCAGAACAGGTTTCAGGCCGCGTTGATTGAATGGCTTAATGGCCATGCAGGGGTCGACTCATTTCCAGGACACACCACTGGATGAACAACTGAATGGGCGAATGAATGAATTCCAGGAGATAACCGCCCCTCTCCCTATCCCCAACCCCCAAATCAATGTCCCTCCCTCTCACCTGGCACACCCACAACCCGGCCCTCCTGATTGGGGATGATTCCGCGTCTGAGGTCAAAGGGTATGCTGGGGTCGATGGGGCGGCTCTTGTACCCCACGCTGCTCACCACCAGCCCACAGGGCAGGTCCTCCACGTCTCCCGTGGGCACTGCCCGGGCAGCTTCGCCAGCACCCTGTTGGGGGGGAAGTGGGCGGAATAGGGCTGGGCTGGGGGTGGCCTATACAGGTGGGGGCCGGACTTGACTCACAGGGAGGCTCACCTCCAGTTTGGTGACTGCCAGCCGGATGCCCGCTGTGCGCTGCCCATCCGGTGAGGGCAGCACCTCCTGGGGACTTCGGAAAAAGCGGAGCCCCCAGGCGCGGGGGGCAGATGCCCAGTGGGCCGCCTCCTCCAGGCCCGGTGTCTCCGTGGCCGTTCGGAGCAGCAGTTCCGTCAGCCGCCGCCTCGGCCGCGGGGCATCTGTTGGCAGCGCAGATCACATCCGGGTGGTCCCCTGGGTCTCCACCCCTGCTCTGGCCTAGACCATCCCCTCCCTCGGGAACTGGGGGGCCAGGCCAGGGCCCCTCACCCTTGATCCTGTCCTGGAGGCCCAAGAAATCCGCAGGTTCCAAAACAGGCCGGCTTCCGGGTAACTGAACCATTTCCCGCAGCTCCTTGGGTGGGGTGGGGACGGGGTCAGACCCAGAGTGCTGCCCACTGGAGTCCGCCCCACCCCCATCTGCCTGGCTCCCCATCACCCACCGGAGGGAGCACCTATTCTCAGAGGCTCTGGCCTGCACCCCCCCTCCCCCCCAGGGGAGCCCATCTCCTTGGGATCCGGGCTGCTCCCCCTTCGGCCCCGGCACCTTAATGGTGAAGGCCACTTGCAGGGGTCCACGCCGGCCAACTATCCACACCATCTTCACCTGGCTCTTCCTCAGGGCCTCCAGGGAGGCCGCTGTGATGTCTGTTTGCTGGCACAAAAGGAGGGCCTTGAAGCCACTGGACACGGACCAGGGGGAAGGAGAGGGGGGTTCCTGGGCGGTCAAACCCAGAGTCAGATTGCCTCACCGCTCCCCCTGGTGGCCACATGGAGCATTGCTGCCAGCGTTTGCCATGAGGCCCCGGCCAAGGCCTAGTAATCCTTTAGGATGGGGTCGAAATTGCCCCTGTGGGTTTCTGAGACTAACTCTTTTTGGGGATAGAAAGCCTCTGCTTTCACTTGCAGAGAGGCCGGTGCTTTGGAACTGCAAACCTTGAGGTTAGCAGCCCAGTGCTTAACTGCTACGCAATAGCGACCCCGTAAGACAGAGGAGAACCGCCCCAAAGGGTCTGCAGGGCCTGAGTCCCGGGGGCACAGCGGTGAAGCACCTGGCTGCTAATCACAAGGCTGGTCGCTCACACCCACCAGCCGCTGCTTGAGAGAAAGTTGTTGGCCTCCATAAGGCGGGAGCCTGGGGAACGCTGTGGGGCAGTGGGTCTTTAAGTTGGATCTGACTGGGGACAACGGGGTTTTTAAGTCTTCAGGGAAGCGGGCGGCCACCACCCTTGCCTGCAGAGCTGCCGGTGGGTGGGCACCGCTGCCTGAGCAAGCGCTCAGCCACAGAGCCACCAGGGCTCCTTGTGCCGGTGGTGTGGCAATGCCGACCCAGAGCTGCCGCATGCGGTCAGAGGCAGGGGCTCGCCAAGCCCCCATCAGGGAGGGGCCTGGGGCAAGGAGAGGCAGGTCTGTGGGGATGGTTACAGGGGAATGGACAGGCCCAGAAGGCTCCCTGGAGGAAGCACCAGCTGAGGCAAAGACTAAGATATCAGTGGAAGAGAGATGCCTGGGGCAAAAGGCTAAAGGGGGGCAAAAGGCTAAAGGGGGCGGGTCTCCAGCAGTGGTGGCAGGAGGACATGTGCGAAGGCCCTGTGGTGAGTGGAGTGTGCTGGCTGCGGAGGGCAGAAGGACTGGGAGGAAGTGCCGTTCACAGGCAATCCTGCTGTATCACTCACCTCCAGGTACTGAGGACAGGTCAGCAGGACCCTAGCCACGTCCAGCGCCACGTTCCCCTGCCCTAGAATCACGGCCGTGTCGCAGCTCAGGTCCGGTGCCAGCTGGAGGGAGAGGTCTCAACAGAGCAGCTCCAGCAGAGCTAACGGGACCCCAGGATCCTGTGCTGCTCCCCAGCAGGCCCCTTTGGCTCTCCACACAGGAAGTCACCCTCCTCTTCCTCTGGGAGGCTCAGCTCAGCCCCTCCCCCACCCTCTGAAATGGCCCTCCCACCCTGGTCAGCCCCATGGCTCCTATTTCATCTCAGTCCCTCTGCTCCCTGTCCCAGCAGCTACAACTACCCCTGGCCTGGCTGGGTGTGGGGTGGGGGAGGAAGGAGCAGCAGGAGCCCCGCCTCCCCAGTACTCACCTCCCGGTTCTCTGGAAGCCCATTGTACCAGCCTACAAAGGCCCGTGCTGACAGCACCCCAGGCAGCTCCTCCCCAGGAATCCCCATGGCCTGGTGGTCCTCGGCCCCGTAGCTCTGGGGGGAGATGGCCCGTCCAGGCCCGGAGCCCTCAGTGCGGGGGTGGGGTGGGGGGGGGTCAGCACAACCTTCTCCCAGCTCTTCCTCTTCCTCCTCCAAAGCTTCCACCCTGGCTGTGTCCAGCAGCTAGGACCTCCCCCCACTCCCGCTCCCACCTTCCACCCCTCAGGCTCCACGCTTTGCTGATCCTCTGCCCCACGATATGAGCCCCCCCATCACCACCACCCCCCATCCGCACTCACCAGCACCACGGCGTGGTAGGCTGCTTGCAGCTCCGGCACGGTCACGTCCCTGCCCACCACCACGTTGCCCCAGAAGGCACAGCGGTCAGAACGGGCCGTCTGGGTGAAGGTGTGGATGACATTCTGCCGCCCCGGCCCCCCGAGGGAGGAGATTAGAGGTGGGGGATCAGAGACTGTGCCCGTGCCATGCCCCGGACAGCCGGGGGTGCCCCGGACGCCCAGCCCCTGTGCCCAGAGAAACGCACCTTCACCTCGGGGTGGTCGGGCGCCACGCCGAAGCGCACCAGGCCGAAGGGCACCAGGTGCTTCTCGAAGATGTCCACGTGCAACCGGGGGTGGTGCTGTGGGGAGAGGGGGCAGCTGGTGAGCAGCCTCCCTCCCCCAGGCAGAGTTGGAGCGTGTGGCTCAGTGGCTTCTGCCCTCTGCAGGCGGAGGAAGAGGCCCAGAGAGCCAGACCAGGGGAGCAGAGTGCCTTAAGCAGCGAGGGAAACTGAGGTCAGAGCTCAAAGATTGGCAACCCCTCAAGACTGGGAGGAATGCGGCCATGAAGGAAGGCTGCAGCCTGCCCTCCCTGGAGTGGTGCCAGAGGATGGCCTCCTATCCAGTGGGGCCTACCCTGACCCAAGACTCTAGAGAATGCTTCTGGGAATGCCCAGTCTGATGATCCGGAAACAGTGCCTTGAAGCTCCTTCCTGCCTTAGCTCTCCTCTCCAAGACTGCTCTGTTGGCAAGGGGACACGGAGGGTCGGCTCTGGGGTGGGGGGCGGGAAGTGGAAGAGCACCTCCCTGTGTCCACCGGTCATTGGTCCGGTCCGTGCCAGCACGGGGCAGGCCCACGGGCAGGCAGGGAATTGGGGTGAGGAGGGCAAGTCCACCCTGGCAGAACCCCAGCAAGTCTCCGATCCCACTGGGCCTCCGTCTCATCCTGCAAACTGATGGACACACCTCCCTCTGAGGGTGGTGGGTAAATCCTCAGAAAGGAAGGTCGGGATGGTGCAGGCCTGTGGTCCTGAGTGTGTCGGGACAGAGCTCTGGAGACGCCTGTGGGTGGGGCTTCCTAGGCTCTGAGAGCTGTTCCTGCTACGGAGTTAATTCAGACTCACAACCTCAAACTCACTGCCCTTTACAGAGGGGCAGGCACAACTGCCCCTGCAGGTTCCTGAGAGCGCCGTTCTTTGTGGGAGCAGAACGTCCCGTCTTTCTCCAACAGAGTGGCGGGTGGTTCCAAACTGCTGACCTTGCGGTTAGCAGCCCAGCGTGTAACCACGGGAACAAAGGTTCCTCTTCAGGTTCAGAGCTGCCTTAGAGTACAACTGGCCCCTTCGGGGTTTCCCAGGGTGCACTGGGGGCCCAAGCTCCAGCTTCTGATGGGCCACCCACAGAACACGCAGAGCCTGGCCCCGGGGAACCTGGAAGGCACTATGTGGCCAACTGCCCAGAGGAGATCCAGAGAGGGCCTGCTGGCTCTAAAGAGAGGGACCCAAGGGAACACGGAGATGACCAACCAGCAACATGAGTCCAGTCACCACAGGCAAACGACGCCGGACAGAAGCGGGACACAGTCAGGCAGCTGCCAGACATTCACCGGCAGATTCGGACGAGGATGTGGTGGCTGATGCCAGGGGCTCTTGGCTGTCAGCAGAGAATCCCCAGAAAGATATTCACTTGCGATGTGTTTGTGTTGAAGGTGCCAAGACACTGGACAGGGAGGATCGGAATAAACTAGGGATAGCAGGGGGGAGAACGGAACTTCCAGAACGCATTCTCGTGCTCCCGAGGAAGCCGTACCTGGGTCAAGAGGCGGTGGTGCTGACAGAACATGGTTTACACTGGGGACAGGGGCGCGGCGGGGCTGCACACCCTCACCACACTTGTTCCCGTCCGGCAAAAGCGTCTGCCTGAAAGGCCTCCTCCCCTCGCAGCATGTCCAGCCCAGCCAACAGTGGATCGCCAGGAGCTTCCTGAATCAAGGCCACCTCCTCCCTCCCCTCGGCCAACCACCTGTGACCTCGCATTCCTCCCAAGGCCACGTGTCACAGCACAGCTCATGTCCTCCAGGAAGCGGTCTGATGGCCTCGAGGGACTAGTTTCCGCTGCTCTCGTCATTGCAACGTGCTCTTTCACAGGCCGCTGAAGGAGCCTTGTCTGTGTGCTCTTTGGGTGCTTGGCTGTGAACTGAAAGGCCACCCAACCACTCCGCAGGACAAAGACCCGGCCGTCTGCTTCTGGAGAGATGGCAGCCTGATGAAACCCTTCGGGGCAGTCCTCCCATCACACGGGGGTCGGTCTGAGTGGGCTTCACCTTGATGGTCCCCAAAGTAACATGTCTGCTGCTTAAAGGGTGCTCCACCACTCACTGTCGGTGCACTGATCACCGACTTACCAGACGTCCCAGGTTTAGTCCTTAAGGTTCCAGGAACCCCAGGGTCCTGGGCACACCGACATAATAGTCACCCTACTTTTAAGTGTCTAATCCGTTTATTCACCCTCTCTCCTGTCTCTCCAAAGACAGGAAGAACCTCTCCAAAGCAGGCCATTGCTTCCTGTCTCGATCAGCTGAGTCGTCCCCTCTCTGAGGTCTGACGTGGAGGCTCAAGGACAACCAGGACCAAGGACCATTCTTGGACAGGCCATTACTGGAATGCTGAGACCATGGCCTTGGCAGTGGGGAGGCAGGCAGAGAGTGGGGAAGCAGGCAGAAATACCACAAAGCAAAGGGGTCAAGAGGGCAGAAAGCTTGGGAAGGGAGGGCAGTCAAGATTAGGGTACCAGGGACAGAGAAGAAACAGGGAAAGGGGGAAGGGAGATGGGGGCCGAAGAAAGTGCTCCTGTAACCTCTATCAGCTCCCCAGAGCCCATGGCCAAGGAGCCCACCAGTCACTACCAACCCTCCAACCCCTGACCCTGCCATGACGCAAACATGCTCCCCCAAGGCAGAGGCTGGAGTGGAGCCCACCCGGAGGCCGTTTACCTTTAGCAGGTGCTGGGCTGTATAGAAGCCAGCGGGGCCACTGCCCACCACACAGATCTGGGGGGTCCGCTCTTGTGTGGAGAACAGCCGGGGAGAGGCTGGGGAGGGGGGCAAAGGTTAGATCAACAACCCAAACCCAAACCCAAACCAACTTCCGTGTCCGCCAGAAGGGGGGCCTCTCCATACGTCTCCCTCACCTGCGCCACCTTCCTGTCCCCCAGGCTTTGGCCTCCACAGGGCTCCTTACCAGGGCTGCATCTTTCCCCAGAGCCCCCCACCTCTCGCAGGAACTCACCACGCCACTGACCAGAATCTGCCCGACAGTTCTCACCAACCCCTGGAGCTTCCCTGGACAGTAACTGGTCATTTTCTCATGGGGTTTCTTCCTCCCTGGGCAGCACATGAGCCCTGGTAGCCCAATGGTTAAAGCACTCTGTCCAGGTGTGGACCCAGCAGCTGCTCCGCAGAAGGAAGGTCTGGCAGTCTGCTCCCCTAAGCCTTAGGAGTCCCACTGGGCCGGGTATCTACTTGATCCCACAGGGTCATTTCGTGTCCGAATCAATTCAACTGCACACACCACCAGTCACCCCTCTTCAGGGGAACCCCACATTCCCTCAGGGGGACCCCAAATCACCCCCACCTCATCTGAAGGGCCTCCCACATTGCCCCCTCCTACCTCTCTGTCCACCGAACCCGACCTGGTCCATCTCGTGGCGCATGGGCCCTGCCTCCCCCCAGGCCTCTCTGTCCCCCCGACCTCCCACCTGTGGACCTCGCGGTCCCCTTCTCCGCTAAAGACCTCCCCTCTCACCGCGTGGACCTCCACCTGCTCCCGCACACGCCCCCCGCTCGCCCTCGGACCTCCGGTCTCTCCCCCGGCCGGCCGCAGCCTGGCCCCGATCTGCCTCGACCCCTCCACCCAGCAGGCCTCCCCGCGCTCCCTTTCAGCCCGAAGATGCCCTGGTCTTACTCAGGACGTTCCTGGCGAGAGGCGGTCGGGTGCGAAGCCACGCCGGCCAGTGCCACCAGCAGCGCGGAGCCATGGCGGGACACTGCACCCTGGAAGTCCGACCGCGGGGTCCGCCTCGCGGCGCGCGCCGGCGCCGGCCCCGCCCCGAGCCTTTCCAGACCCCGCCCACGGGCGCGCCCCCGCCCCAAGCCCCGCCTCCCGCGCGCTGGGAGAGCGCCGCGTTGCGGCGCCTCCCTGGAGAAATCCCGCCCTCGGGTCCGCCTCCCTCCGTCGAAGCTCCGCCTCTCAAGACTTCCGGGCCGTACGTGACATCACAAATTCTTACCCAATTGTGGTCCCCTCTCCAACGGAGAAAGCCAATTAGGAAGGGCCTGGCTTTAGTCTCTGCCCTTTTAAGAAGTTCTCGTCGCTTGCTGATGACGCACGCCCTCGTCCGTTTTGATGACGTATCGTACAGGCGGAGCCGGATTTCATCCCAGCCAATCAGGAGTCCAGTTCCGGCAATAACTAGTGTGTCTGTTCAGGGAAATGGGGCTTTCTGCGCGACCCTCCTCGCTGTTTACTTGGCAAGAATGCGCCCGGTTCCGTCAGGAAGAATATTAGCCCTTTGAGGTTGTCTTATCCCGCCCTCCCACCGTACAGAGGTGAGGAGACCGGGAGGGGGGGTTGGGGCGGGAAGTGGGCTGCCCACGTCCAGAGAGCAGAGCCGGGACCCTCGACGTGCTGCCAGCACTCCGCTGAGGCCGGACACGCGCCTGGCGCTTGGAATGGTAGGGGGCACCAACTAACTGCGGTCATCAGGATAAACCCTGTTTTAGTGCAACGCTGGTATAAAATAAAGCAATGCAAGAAATGCACGATGAACAAAATGTAGACTGTTTGGAGAAGGACGGACCCGAGCGTCCGCCCGACCAGACACACCTGATGCCTGGTCCTTTGCCCTCACCCTCCTCTCGTTGGACATGACGTCCATGGACAGGCTTTCTCGTACCCCTCCACTCCCAGGCTAGGCAGGGCTCCCACTTGTTCCCACCCAAAGTCTCATAGGGCCGGGTATGAGTTGGGGGCTTTCCGAGACCGTAATCCTCCCCACCCCCATTTTTTCTAAATCATTTTATTGAGGGATCGTACAACTTTTAGCACAATCCATCCATCCATCCTTGTGTCAAGCACATTTGTACATTTGTTGCCGGCATCATTCCCACGTTTTCTTTCGACTTGAGCCCTTGGGATCAGCTTCTCATTTTTTCCCATCCCTCTCTCAGGAACCCTTGATAACTTAGAAATTTTTATTTTTCTATGTCTTACCCTGTCCGATGTCTCACTTCACCCACTTTTCTGTTATCCGACCCCCAGGGAGGGGGTTATAGGTAGATCATTGTAGTCGGTACTGCTTCCCCCCGCCCACATTCCCTCCACCCTCCTGGCATCGCTACTCTCGTTGTTGGTCCTGTGGGGTTTTTCTGTCTGGATTCCCTATTTCCAGCTGTGATCTGTATCAGTGTACATCTAGCCGGATTTGTAAACTAGAATTGGGGTCATGAGAGTGGGGTGGAGAAAACATTAAAGAGCAAGAGGAAGGCTGAGCCTTGGTGGTGAAGTGGTTGTGTGCAGGACTGCGGCCCACGGGGTTGATGGTTCAAATCCAGCAGCAGCCCTCTAGGAGCAAGGCTGGACTTGCTACTCCTAACAGGGCAGGGATGCCACAAAAATAAATTAATTCATTTAAAAAAATTGTTAAGGGCTGAGCCCTGGTGGCGTGAGTCGTTGAGTACGGGACTGCGGCCCGTGGGCTTGGCAGTTCAAATCCAGCGGCAGCTCTCAGGAGCAGCACTGGGTAGCGCCCACGACCACCAGAGGCAGTGATGCCCATCAAAAAAAAAAAAAAGAGCTTTATTTTAAAAAAATAATAAATAAATAAATAAATTGTTAAAAAGAGCTAGAGGAATGTTGTTTGGTTCATCGGTGCTATACAAGACGGGAAACCTTTATGGGAGTACAAAGCCTCATTTTTGTCCTGCAGAGCAACAGGTGGTTTCAAAATGCTCACCTTGTCCTCAGCAGCCCAAATACTAACCCACCAGGCCCCCAGAGTTCCTGTCTCCCCATCATTACCCAGCACCCTGTCCTTTTTCCCAAGGACTGCTGCTTATTGAAGCCCACAGATCCTATGTGAGCAACTTGATGGATTATCTCATATAAGCCCCCTCCAGGTCAAGAAATTCAATTGGGCCAGTAGCCCCGGACCCCGTCTGCCTCCTCCTTTTCTTCCCACTGAGTAGTAAGTGCTGTTCAGATTTCCATCCAGCAAGTCATTTTGTTTAATGAGGCAAACGACTCTACGCAAAGCCTTCCCATCTGCGTCTGAACCTCTGAAGGAGGCCTGTGGTGTCGTAGGTCACGTGCTGGGCTGCTAACTGCAGGGTCAGTGATGAAAGCCCACCAGCGGAGCTGCTCCTGTGACAATCTGCAGCCAGGGGCACCCACAGGAAGACTTCCTAGAGGGACAGTATGTGCCAGAGTGAACTTGACAGCAGTGAGTTGTTTTGCTAGAGATTTTTTTCCCGCCCCCTTGCTTGAGATTTTTTTTTTTTAATGAGCTGAGCATCGTTTTACCTTTTTTTTTTAAACAGGGAAGAAACTTTTTAATAATTTGGCACATGAAACATCCATGGAATTCAATGTTCAATATTTCTAAATAAAGTTTTATTGAAACCCAGCCCTGCTCATCGCTTTCTCTATACTTTGTCATGGCTATTTTTGCACTGTGACAGTAATTGTGACAGAAACCATCTGACTCACAAAACTCTTTATCTAGCTCTGTACAGAGGTGGCTTGCCAATCCCCACAGGGGACTGTAAATTCCATGAAGGTGGGGGGGGGGGAGTCTCATCTCATTCATTCATCTCCCCAGAACTTTGGACAGTGCTTGGCATGTAAGTTGCTTTAAAAAAGTTTGTCTTGGGCTGAGCCCCGGTGGCGTAGTTGTTGTGCGTGGGACTGTGGCCCACTGGGTTGGAGGTTCAAATCCAGCAGTAGCTCTCCAGGAGCAAGGCTGGGCTTCCTATTCCCACCACCAAGACAGTGATGCCCCCTCCCCAAAAAAAAAAAAGTTTATCTTAATGATGAGGTCACTGGTTGTCCCTTACCATGGGAAGTCAGCATCAGAAACCATGCAGGGCTCTCCACCTTGGAGGCAGTCAGTCTGGTGATGAACAGCCTAGGTGTGAGAGACAGGCACACTGGTTACAATCCCTCTGGGACTTCTTCTTAGCCCTATGACCCTGAGGAATTGGAGGCTCTCTGAGCCTTACCGTCGTCTTAACACAGGAGGGCAAAAAGTACCATCTCATAAGATGAAAATGAGGTGGATGGTGTTGGTTAAAAAAACCCTGCCACTAGGGCAGAGTACATGTGAGCTCATCACTGTCATCTCTTTTGTGTGTGTGTGTGCCATTTTTATTTCCACTGGTCATATTCGTCTATCAGACCTTAGACCTCCCTGAAGTCCAAGAAACGTGTCTCCTGACGGAGCTGCACAAGCTCTGGGTGTCCCCACCCCCACCCTCAGGATCACTGAAAACTGAGCCTGGAAGCAATCACGTGACATGGTCCCAGGGACCTGGGGCTCCACCACGCCTGGTACCAGGGCCTCCAGCTGCTGCCCACACCCCATCAGGCCCCGATCAATAGCCGTGAGTCATCCGTTAAGTATCTGGATGTTTTTAATGAGAGCCAGGGGCCCTTTTCTGACAGTGCGTTTTTCATCGGGAGAATTAGCAGCTTGACCAATGGCATCTCGAAAGAGCAGCCCGAGCAAGAGGCTGCCTGCCAGGCCCTCCCGTTCCAACAGGGCCCCTTGACCCCATCACTGCTCCAGCAGTCGGTCTCCCGCAGGAACCAGATGGCAGCTCCAAGGGGCGGCTGAAGAGAGTGAGGAAGGGACTTTTCCAGGAAGTGTGAGCAGGGTCTGGGGAAGACTGTAAGGGAGGCTGCAGCACCCTGGACTAGCAACAGCTGGGGCCCTGACCCACCAGGCCCCCTAGGAGGGAAAGGAGGGGGCCAGGGAGAGCTCTAGGGGGAACACAGGGGGGAGTGAGTGTGAATGTATGTGTGTTCCCAACAGAGCCACCTGAGACCACACCAGAGGTTGAGGCTCCAGAAAGACAGGACTGAGAGGGTCCCTCTGCCTCCCACTCAGCTCCACCTGCCCACCCCCCAGACTCCCATTCACTGCCATTTACCGTCTCCACCTGCATGGTCAGCACGTGCCTGCCCTGCATCCAGACGAACCGAAAAGCAAGGCAGTTTGCTGCAAGAACCTGACTTGCCTATTTTAATTCAAAGGTTCTCAACTGGGGGCAGTTTTGCTCCCAGCCCCACCCCCAGGGTCCTTTGGCACCGTCTGTAGACATTTTCAATGGTGACCTGGGCGTTGGGGGCGCTGGGTGTCTAGTGGGGAGAGGCAAGGGTGCTGCCAAACACACAGGACGCCAGCTGGGCCGAGGGGCCAAGAGCCATGGTCAGAGAATCGCTCAGGGCACCTCCACCGCCGCCCTCCCTCAGCTTCCAGAAGGACCCTCCCCAGCCCAGCCTCCCAGTCCCCTCTGGGCTGAATCGCAACGGTGCTCCTTCGTGCCTGGCTTCTCTGGGCCACGTGCTGCTGCAGACCACCCCTGCCCAGCATGCCAATCCTTGGGGCCAAGTGCCTCTTCCTGGACCCTGTCTCCTCCAAGGCCACTGCCCTCCAAACCCGGAACCCTCCTGGTCATGTTTTGTTCTCTCCCTGTCACCAGTTCTTCCAGACGGGACTGAACCCAGGCAGGTTTTGTGCTGACACTTCTCTTCCCCCAGCCCTGACTCTTAGGGAGGCTCCCCCACAGACCCGCACAAGGGATGCATCTCCCTGGTGGGGGGTGGGGGCCAGTGTCAGACTGAACGAGTTCCCCCCTTCCTGCCCCTCCCCACCCCTGCCCGCCCTCGCCCTCGTGGAGCCTGGGGAAGAACTCCCAGGGAGACTGGGCCTCAGAGGGCACCAGAAGAGGAGCGGTCAACGACAAGAGGGGACTCTCTGGGCCCAGGGCTGACCCTCCTCTGCCAGTGGCCCCTGCATGATGGGGACGGACTCTGCTCTCCCTTCCCTTTACCGCACCCAGGCTCTGCCCCAGCAGCAGGCACAGATGCAGCCCTTTGGTCCTGAGATAAAGTTGGCTGAGGTCCAGCCTGGTCGGGATGCTTTGTCCCGGGCACCCTTGAAACCCAGAGCAGAAAGCCCGGCCCAGGAGCAGCAGGAGAGGTGGAGGTGGGGGCGGGGGGGAGCAGGGGGCGCGGCCTGCCCCCACCCCTCACTGCAGGCCCACGAGCTCGGTGATGGGCGGGGCGTGCACCATGAACTCTTCGTAGCGATCGAGAAAGAGCCAGAAGCGAGCCCGGTATGAGTCCTGGTTGTACGGCAGCTGCTTCTCTCGCAGGAACCGGGAGAGGACGGGTTTCACCTGGTGGGGGACGGACGCATGGGAGAGGCCGCTGAGCGGGGCTGCTGCGGACTTGGGCCCACCGCCCCGCTGCACCCGCAGGCCCGCCTCCCACAGGCTGTTGCAGGATTCCGGCAAGGGAGGGTGGAGGGGGGCGGCAGGCAGCTGCCTTATACCCTGCAGACCCCGCTACTTCCAAAGAAACTGGCTCCCGCCACCTCGCAGACAGGGAAGGCTGAGGCCTGGAGAACGTCCCCGGGGGGTCCCATAGGAGAGCCGCGCGCTGTCGGGGCTGTGCAGCCCTTCCCGGGGGGGGGGGGGGGGGGGCTCTGACCGGCACCGCGGCCCCTCCCCTACCTTCAGGCACATGTTGTCCGAGAGCCGCGGGAAGAAGTGGTGCTCCACGTGGCAGCTGATGATGGAGTGGCCGAAGGCCCAGTCCAGCACGGGCAGCCGCGGCAGGTTCAGCACGCCCCGGCTCATCATGTGCAGGCGCGAGGGCTTCTTGTCCAGCGAGAACATGGGCAGCCCGATGTGCTAGGAGACGCAGGCACGTCCTGGGGCGGGGCCGAGCCGTCCTGGCCCCGCCCAGACCCCGTCAGGCCCCGCCCCGCCCCGCCCCGCCCTGACGGCAGGATAGGGTGTGTGATGAATGTGTGTGTGTGATGAGTGTGAGTAAAGGTGAGTGTGTGGCAGTGTGGGAGGCTGGGTCCGGGGCTCTGCTGTGCATGGGACACCACCCTTGGTAGCCGGTTTGGGTGCCACGCTGCTATAGAGGTGGGCGTGCCTTCCGGTTGATTCAAAGTGACCCTCTGTGGCCCAGTAGAACTGCTAGGACAGGCTGGCCGAAGCTGTTATCGCCCCTGAAGCCAACTGCCACAAAGATGGCCATGAAGCAGCAGGGGGCTGGCGTTAGGTTCGCCCCACGGTTCAGTGCACAGCCAGGCACGGAGCCACAGCGCCTGCAGGGCCCCTCAGATCCCGCGCCCATCCTGGTGGGCCCTGCTGGTTGCACAGGCTGTCCAGGTGATGAGTAGGATTCGGGCTGGAGGACAGGGTCCCTCCAGGATGAGGCAAGGTCATGGTGATGTGGGAGTGGGGCCAGTGTACCCCAGGATCTGAGGGGGCCCGTGAAAGGTGGCCTTCGTTATGCACAGAAGGGGTGACAGAGGCCCAGAGATGGGCGCCGTGCCAATATCGATGTGATGTGTGTTTTACCAATATGGAGAAATACAATCCTGGTACAGGTTACCAAAAAAGCAAAAAAAAAAACAAAAACACAAAACACAAAAAAAACCACAAACCAGGCCCCCTGCCATCGAGTTGATCTCAACTCATAGCAACACTATCCAGAGGCTGTAAAAAAAAATTTTTTTTTAAAGAAGGCTGTAAAATTTTATGGGAGCAGACAGCTTCTCTTATCTCCCAAGGAGCAGCGGGTGGTTTTGAACTGCCAGTCTGGCAGTCCCAACACTGAGGGTTCCTACAACACGGGTGAACCTTGAGTGCACAGGACTGTCAGCCACTGCAGGATGAGTACTGCATGGTCCCACTTCCGTTAGGAACGATGGAGAAAGGTAGACATGAAGAGGGGTGATGCTGGATCATGTGGAATGTAGAAATGGAGAGGAGTGATGTTGGACGACGTGGAGAGAGTAATTGGTGTCTGAGTTGTAAGTGTAACAAATGCTGAAATGCCAGGTGTCCGATGTGTCACGAGAAGGTAACCCTTCTGAAGGTCCGGAGAGAATTCCTAACAGCTGCCCTCTGTAGCTTCCTAGGAAGTATTGCTGGTTGGAGTGCAGGTCTTGGTGTTTGTCTTACAAAATAAGATCCAGTTTGCACATCCTCTTGTCTTGATCAGTGCTTTGTGGACGTTGTCTCCCTGCTGCATACTGTCCCAGAGCTCCCCTCCAGCAGGCTGGGACAGAGGTCCGAGATTAACTGCTCAGTGGTATTGTGGTCAGTGCTGGCCAGACCAGCTCTAAGCAGCAGGAGGTGACTCATGGGGGAACTCCCAGTCCTGGCCCCCAGATCTCCATACAGGCCTCCAACTTCTTGGTCTGCCCGCATCAGGTCCTTCCCATGGGACTCTGTGGTGACCCTTACTTCACTGGGGTTTCTCCCTATAAAGGCCCAATAGCAAGGGCTTTGGTCCTAATCACCAGTGACCCTAAAGTTCTTAATAAAGCAAGCAGGGTACACTGGGGGGATAAGGATTCCTCCCTTCCATGCAGAAAATGCCACCCTTACCGCCATCAAATCAATTCCAACTCTTTGCAAGTCTGTAGGCTAGGGTAGAACTGGCCCTGTGGGTTTCTGAGACTTATGGGAGTAGAAATCCTCATTTTTCCCCCATGGAGTGGCTGGTGGTTTCAAACTGCTGGCCTTGCAGTTAGCAGCCTCATGCATAACCACTACACCACCAGGGCTTCTTCCATGCAGAAGACCCAAGTTCAATTCTTGGCCAAGCTCAGCTCAGCTACCACCTGTCTGTCAGTGGAGGCTTTCATGATGTGGTGCTGAACAGAAATTCACTGGCGCTTGTGACTGAGACAGATTAGGAAGAAAGGCCTGGCAATGTACTTCCATAAGTCAGTCAACGGAGCCCTGCGGGGCCACAAGGGTCTGATGTGAAAACCGGATGTGGAGGTGGTACAGGATCTGGCAGCATAGGGTCCCTGGGAGTCAGGAGGTCCCTGCTGGAGTTTTGCTCCATGTATAAGGGGCTGTCCGCGGAGAAGTGAAGCGAATTCCTTACCGGAGACCAGCGTTCTCCCTACTGGCCCATAGAAAGCAGAGTGAGTGTAAGCATGAGTGCGTGTGAGCTCGTGAGTGTGAATTCAAGTGTTGAGTGTGTATGCGTGGGAGAATGCACCCTCACATGGCCTCTACCTCTGAAAAACCATGAGTTTTCAGCACCCCAGAGAGCACCCGGTTTGCCCACCCTTCCCTCACTCCCAGACAGGAGATCTCACCTGGAAGATATTGACGTGGAGGTACGGGTGGGCCAGCAGGGATCTGGTGACAAACATGCAGGCCAGGGCCGAGCTGGAGGACCTAAAGCCTGACACATTCAGCAGCAGCCAGTAGTGAGAATAAAGGCCCAGGGAGATCAGGCTGAGCGTCCGCAGAGCAGTCCTGAAGGTCACTGCCCTCATCCGATCTGCAGAGGGGCAGGACACAGAAGGCGGAGTTACTGGTGGTCCCCAGGGCTGGGGCAGGGGTGGCCAGCCTGGGGAGCGTCTGGATTTCTGTTTGGAGCGATTAAAAGTTGACTCAACGTGGTGGGTGCCATCAATGTCTTTGAACAGTCACAATGACAGCTTCTCGCTGCGGGTATTTTACCACCAAGAAAAGCAAGGGGGTGAGGACACCCAGTCTGCGTCCAGTGGGAGTCTGCCCAGGTGTGTGTGCCTATTGAACCCACGGGACTCACAGGAAACCGTCACCAGTGGAGGGAACGCCAGGAGGCTGGTGCCTGTGGGGGCTGGGTTGGAACCTATGACCTCAGTTGTATTCCTGCACCCCCTTGAGGAGCAGGTAGGGAAGCTGAGGTCCACGCAGGGAGGCATCACCTGCCGGTGGTCACCACCAGTCAGTAGGTGGCCGAGTCAGACTTGGCCAGGGGCTCTTTCCACCTCGTCAGAAAGTCTCTGTGCAGTCTGAACTTGGAACTCCCAAGATCCCAGGAGCGGGGCGGGTGTTCCAAGAATCCAGAGGAGGAGGGAAGGGCGGCCCCCCCACCCCAGTAGCACTCACCCAGAGCCACCAGCGGAGTGAGGACAGGAATCAGGAGAGGAGCGAGGAACATGTAGATGTAGCGGTTGAAGAAGGGCAGCCTCCAGGTGCTGGAGTCGCCCAGGCCGATGACGTTGGTGTAGCCGTGGTGCATCTTGACATGGCCCCACTTGGTGTGCTCAGCTGTGAAAGATGTACAGACCTGGGGGGGGGGGGGGCGGAGACAGGAGGTCAGTGCAGCCCAGCAAGGCAGGACCGTGGGGAGTCTCAGACCCTGCCTGACTCCTGAGCGAGGCAGCTGGGTCACCTCTCTGGAACCCATGACCACATAGCCGTGGCAGACCTGTGGCTGCCGTCAAAACTCTGTGGTCTCTTGGGCTTTGCGAAGCTTGAGGGCTGCCCCAGGGCTCCCTGCACTGCTGGCAGCGAGCTCAGAGCTCCATGCTCCTGGCGCTTCTCTGGGGAGCCTCTTCTGCAGACCACATAGCATTCTGAGCCCACAGCAGGCAGGGAGGGGCGAGGGCTGGGGACTAAGGGAGGCTCATGGACAGTTGGCAAGGGGGCACCCTGAGGGGGGAGTGCCAGGCAAGAGCCGAGAGTTAACTTCTCTCTGGAGGTGGGTGACTCTTCTTGGAATGCAAAGGAGGCCCTAAGGTGTTTCTTATGCAGATATATGCAAATGATAATGCAGATGAAAGCCTATTTTATCCAGGTCAGAGGATCTTGAAATGTCTGCATGCCTGTGGGTTTCCAGAAGAAGGTGAAGGGCGTCCCACTTTGGCATGTGAAGGAGCTCTGGTGGCGCCGCCGCCGGATAAGTGCTAGCCATGGGAGTCGGCAGTTCAAATCCACTAGTCACTTCTTGGGAGGAAGGACGAGACTGTCTGCTCCTGTACAGATTTGCAGGCTCAGGAACCACCATGGGGAGCAGGTCTACCTCTTCCTATCAGGGTCTGAAGAGGCAGGTGGACAGATGGAGGTGGGTTTGGAGGCTAATGAAGGAACATCTGAAAGATGGCAGAGGGAGCCTTCCCCGAGGGCCTACAGAGTGCCAGGCTCAGCGAGTCCCGCTTTATGGCCCCGAGCGGGTCATTGAAGGGCCTTAGGAGGCACAAACTGCTCACACAGGAACCCCGTGGCAGAAAGCCAGCAGTCTGAAGCCACCGGCCACTCTTGCGGGAGAAAGATGAGGCCCTGTGCCCCCATAAAGAGACCGTGGGCAGTTCTGCCCTGCCCCCTGGAGTTGTCAGGGACCCAAATCGCACTTGTGGGCGAGGAGCTCGCTCTGCATGACTAACCTAAGGGTGGGCAGGGAGAACCCACCCCATGTGCTGAGGAAGAAAGGCCTGGCAACCTTCTTCCACCAAGGTAGCACAGCCCAACAGGCCTTGCTGTGACAAGGCAGGGGTGGTATTCCAAGCTGCCAGAAAGGAAGAGTGCCCGCCAATGAGTGCATGGGACTAGCGTTGGGCCACACGACTCAGCACCAGGGCCAAGACTGGACCCCAGACCCAGCTTCTGTCCCTAAGGGGCTGAGTTGAGCCCCCAGCAGCAGGCAGGGAATTGGGAGAAGAAGGAGAAGGCACTCTCTCTGGAAAGGGCCGCCGCACAGCCTGAAGGACCCCCTAGAACGGCCCCAGGAAGAGGTGCCCAACAAGCCCACGTGTCCAGGCTTGGAGGCTGGGCCGTGCAGGGAAATCCCCATCTAGCACCCACGTTCCCGTGGCATCTGAGGACACGAGGACTGACCCTTCATCTCGGAAGGGCAACGCTCCGCATACACCATTGTCACCTGGCGGAGGGACGCTGCAGAGCAAGGTCCTCCTGTCCCTGCACAGCCTGAGGACAGCTGGGGAACAGGTGCCCATGAAACCCAGAGTGCCAAGACCACCAGGTTGGTTCTCCAGAGCCCCAGCAGCCTTGGCAACAGGCGCCAGTGGGCTGTAGGGACCGCTCCCAGAGTGCACTGGATGCCCTGACCGCAGGCATCCTGTCTCCTGCCCACCTCCTCCAGGCCCCAGCCGCAAGCCATCGGGGGACCTTGTGATTGTCATTAACTGCTTGCTGTCGTGACCCCACTCCTTGCCCTGCCCTCCTGTCTCCTCTCCGATTCCCACCCTGGCAGGCCCACCCACCTGCCTCTCACCACCTCTCAGCTGCTCCCAATTTTGGCCCTGTCGAGTTCTCCCTGGCTGATGAGCCGGCTCCACTGTACCACACGCCAGAGACGGGGCAGCTCCACCACTCCTGGAGAGGCAGTGGGCAGCTGTGGGTGGGCTGGGGAGGAGGCCCCTCACTGCAGATGCGCTGAACTGGACCCCTGATAGCGGCACAGCACTATTCCAAATGTTACACGACATTGGCTTTTACCTTCGTGACCGTGGGACTCGACAGCAGTAAGTGTTGTTTGGGGGTTCAGAGAGTCACCTCCAATATTAGACCCTGGGTAAAAAGACAGTTTTGCACTGCCCAACTGAGTCGGCCCTCTAGACAAACTGCCAATGTGAAAACCCCTCACAGTGCAACTGACGCAGAAGCCACAGGCTGCGGGGACTGGGGGGAGGCTGGGAGGTGGCTTCCAGGAGGATGGTGCCACTGACCAGCCTACGAGATGGACCTGAGGAGGCCGGAGGCTCTGGACTCTGTTCTCACCTCCACACGGGGCAGAGGGGAGGCAATGGCATTCCCTAGTGCGGAGCCCAGTGGTGCCGGCTCTGGACTCCCCGACCGTGACTCTGCCCTCCAGAGAGAAAGAGGGTCCGAGATGACACCCATTATGAAGCCGAGGAGGCTGCGGGGCCGATGCTCCCTCTCCATAGAGAAGCTTGCCCTTTGGAACCTAAGTGAGGAGTGGGGGTTCTTAGGTCAAGGTGGCCCTCCCCACCCAACCCGGCCCCGACCCTCCCTCGGCTCACAGGGAGTCAGTCCCTCTGAATGTGGGGCCGACAATCCCACTGGCACCACGAAGGACCAGGGATGGAGGAGGGGGCAGAAGTTCACCAGGGAGAATAGCAAGTTCTCCCACAGCCTGGAGATAGCCTTTCACCAACAGACCACAGCCTGGACAAGTGGCGGAAGAAGCAGGGCAGGCAGCGAGTCTCCACCTGTGCGTGGGGAGGAAGTCCCCGGGGATGGCCATGACCATGGCCACCGTTTGTCGTAGACAAGCATCTGAGTAAAAGCAGTTGCATGTCAGTGCAAAGGTTTGCCACTAACAGAATGACATGTGTCTTAAAGGGCCAGGGATTTTTTGAAGGGCTCTTAATCCAGGTAGGGGGTGGGCATGATTTTGTATACTCCAGGAGAGATACACGAGCCCCTTGGGGTGGAAACCTCCTGCCCTATCTTCCCCTCTTCCTTCCAGACCCAAAGGGTTGCAGAGGTGAGGTCCCCTTCCTCTGACTGGCAGCTAGATGCCTGGGATGACCAATGGGGTCCTGTTGGCACTGGGGGGTTGCAGTGTTTGCCAGGCACCCACAGGGGCCTGGGGGGGAAGACGAGGCTGTCCTGTGATGAGGCTA